>ML796455.1:346004-370893 GCA_009831015.1 Picea engelmannii
CTATGTTTGTTTGATTATCCCCTTTATAAGTTGAGGGGTCTAAGTGGTGCAGTGTTTAGAGCATGCATATCATCATTCTTAAGAAGGAAAAAATGATTTTCCCCACATCCAAGAGCTTACAATGCAAATTTTAGTTCAAATGTACGGCCTCCTGTGTGGACAGAGGCGCATATGGCGCCTGTGCGTAGAAAGAATCGAACATAAAAACACGCGCGTGCCCGATGTGCGCCTGTGGGATGGAATACCCGCGTGCCTGTGTCAAAAGTTCGAGAAGAAAAATACGGATGGATTTCTCTCCAATTTCTCTTGAATTGACTGGTTAGGAGGTCGGCAGAGGCCGGTTTATGAACCTGCAAGTTAATGAAATAAAAAAGAAAGCAAATAAATCCCAAATGAGGGAGGAATTGATACCTTATCCCCAGTATGGTCGCCAATCTGTTTGCACTCTATTCGTCACTTGGTGAGAAAACTGAGAGTACTTACATGCCTAGTTGGGCTCTGCTAGGCATGACAATTGTGAAAGGAAAGGTTAGAAAAAGAAACTACAAAGTTAGAAACAAGAATTAAACAAAAACCAAATGAAACTATGAGCATATAAAGAAATAAAAAAAAACAAATGTAAATGGACCAATATCACCAATGTATAAGCTGATCTTATTGATGAAATCCAAAGACACACAATGGAGAAAGAGGACTTGGGTCCCTTCCCTCTCCAATGGAAGGCTCTTGAGGCCCTCAACTGATTGCTCTCCTTACAATGAAAGATGAAGAATGTGGGTGAAAGAACTCCAAGCTTGTCCACTCTAGTGAGAGGTGGAAAGCCTATGAAATGGTGCTAATTATGTTTATTTCCAAAGAATGAGTCTCTAGCAATATCAATAGCATAACAATACAAAGAATTCCTTGAGAAAATGGTGGTCATCCATGGATTTTTATAGCCAAGCATTGGGTTATTATGCAACCTCTTTTGAATGTGAAAAGGGGCTCTTTAGGGCACAATTAGGTCTTTGACCATCCCACCATGAGGATTGAGCTTGGATTTGGTGTCAAATCGACTTGGGAGCCGATCCATTAGTGGTTGGGAGGTCGACCAATTTCAATAAATGCGCCGTTTAGCAGGCGTGTGGGTTTTTCGCCCCACAGCCGCGCCTTTTGCACATATGTGCGCTTTGTACTTTTCTGTTATGCGCGTGTGTGCGCGCGACCAGATGATGTCAAGCGCCTTTCAATTTTTTGGGTCATTTGTATAGTTTTTTTTTTACCCTTTTGTAATGCTGAGGAATTAATCTTGTGCCATGAATGACTTTTTCCTGTTTTGATGATGCAGAGTTCTTGTCACCCTGTGCGGACGAAATTTCAGTGATAACACTCTTCACAAGATATTCCTGGTATATAATCTCCTTCTCCTCCTCTGGAGATGACTTTATAGATTGAGAAACTAGAGCCACCTCCTCATATTATAAAAGGAGTACTCAAGCGCTCTACCCACAATCCAAATGCTAGAGCCGCCGATAATTACTCTATTATTGAGGACCTGAGTCAAACCCCTTATGCAATGTCGGCTTTGGAGGTAATCCAGATGTGTCATTCATAGAGGAATGCCTTACTATCTACTGCGTTGGACAATTTTGGAGGATCTCCAATACAGACATGGCTGTAGGAGACTGTGCTAAGTCATCAACCAGACTCTAATTATGGGCTGCCCTAGCATGAGCGTTATGTACATTCCTCCGTAAAGGCATATGGGGTATCTGAGGTTTTGGTTCAGTGTTAGGGTGTGAAATCATCAATGGTTGTCATGTTGTAGATGGAGCCATTTCCAAGGGGGTTGGAGTATATTTAGGGGGAACACCATACTGGCGACCGCATGGTTGTAGGAGAATATCCTCTTCGCCATTGAGGAGGATATTGCGATCAACCAGATTTCCAGGTTGAATGGGACCTGGGTTTTGATACCAACCCATGTGTGGTGGGGCATGGTGTACCTCATGTTGGGTATTCATCACACCTTGGTGTGGAATAGGGTTTTGTAAAACGGGTGGAGGTGGTTGTTGCAAGTACTATTGTGGGGCCTACTATGGGGTAGGTGGCACTGGGTGATGTTGTGCATTCATGGATTCTTTCATCTGTTTGAAGTCAGAAAATTGGGGGAAATGGTGTGTATAATGTCCATACTCACCACAAAGAGAAAAAGGGAAGTTAGTTCAAAGATTGTTGTTGTTCTTCCCTTGTCATTTGTTATTATTTTCCCCTTGGGGGTTCTAGTTGCCTTGATTTTGGTTGCCCCCAGTGGGATGGCTTTGTTGGGGGTTATTTCCTCCTGGTCTCGGGTTATTATTGTTTCTATTTTTCCTTTTCTTCTTGGAGTTATTTAGATGATGGGCCAGATTTTCCGCATTCAACTATTCAAAATCCTGAATCTGTTGAATGGGAGAGGGATGAACAAATTTAACGCCAAAATGTGGGTGTCCTGGTGGAGAAGAAACCAACTATGGAGGACCAAGAAATAAAAAATATGGATTGTTTTTTGGAAACGATCCATAGGGTGCATAGGAAGGTGAAGCACTTTCACTAGTGCCCAGGTTGTATGTGGAGGTAGAAGGTGAAACTGAAATTGGTTGAGAGGACGGACACATCATGGGTACCAGTGAAGGGCCACCCATGGGTGGAGGGGGAGCAACGGGATATGGTTGTTGGTAAGTGGGAGGATGGTAATTAGATGTCCCTCCATAAGGTTGCAGATATTGGGGTTTACCATAAATAGGTTTCGGTTGGTTGTAAGGTTGTTGGTGTGTCACGAAACCAATAAACCCGTCTGCAGTGTGGGACATCCCAGGTTTTTCTTGGCTAAATGGTATGGTTCTGGGTGCATTAGGTAACATTGTATACAAGTAACTTGATTGAGCATAGATGAGGTCAAACTATTGAGCCTTGTTGATGGATTCTTCCTCTGTCTGAGGAAAGGTGGATGCTACATCCTTGGCAATAACAAAGATAAGTAATTTGTTAAACCAATCAAGACGTTGTTCTTTGGTGGTTTCCTCTTTGCACAAACTACGTCGTCGATGCCATTCATTGATGTGATAGGATATATGGATAGCATTAGTTTGTTTGAACTCTGAGAGAAGTTCAAAGCCAATATCATGATGAACTGGTAGTCGAAAAAAGGACAAAAAGGCCTTGGCCAATGATTCAAAGGTCGCATGGGACCCTGATTTTTCGTCCACATACCATTAGGCTGAGGAACTAGTGAGAGTGTGTTGAAACAACCATAGGTGGATGGAATCATCCATGATGTTTTTTGAAGAGCAGTGGAAGGTCATAACATGGTTGGTGAGATCATCGCTTGGTTTTCCTTTAAACTTTGGAATATTTGAAGGTAGTTTGGTAGGCATATTGGGCCAAGTGGGATCATGTAAAATGAGATCATTCGTGAGTTTGGTTTAATCAATAATGTTAATGGATTCCAAGTATGGCATAGGTATATTTGGTGGAGGATTAGTTCTAGCCATCGTGTGAGAAGGTGGTGGACCTGCCTCTTTAGAGGGATTTGGTGGGGTTGTACTTATCCCTTGAGAATAAGTTCCCCCCCTGCCTCCTTGTGAAGGAGAAATAGTGGATGAATGGCCTTGGGAATTGGATCCAAGAAAAGTGGAACCAAGTAAAGATGATCCCAAAATAGTAGCTCTCATGGGGGTGTGAGATGGTTGATCTAGTGAGTTGGAAAGACCAGGGACTCCTCCTAAAATAGGAGGATGATTTTGCAAGCATTTGGAACTTCAGGGATTTTTTGGGTCCCCTAGGTTTCTGACTAGCAAAGTGAATGTGTGAAAATAGCAATAAGAGAAATAAATGAACAATATCTTTGTGTATTTTGGACCTTCACAAGATAATGTAACTTACAATTTCATGTAATCGAATGAGCATCATACATAAATCGACTGTAAATAAGAAAACATGTGGATAGGTGGATTTTGTCCACATGGGGGACCAAATAAAAGAAATTTCTTGTGTCCTAAAAGACGTATCATCCTTCCTCTCAAATATCACTGGGCCTTCCAAAAGCACTCAACAGTGGGGTCTGAAGCCACCAGAAGATGAACTAGTGAAGGTTGAAATAATCAATTATAAGGTGAGGTAAAGGGTGCATATCCCAGAAGAGATGGCGATATTTCCCAATAGCCACACAAAATATGATCAAGGTGCGATTGCATCCCACAATCGTGACCTGGGTAGATGTCCTAAATTTTGGTCAGTAGGTACCTCGGTCAAAGTGCAACATTTAGATTTTCTACCTCAAAAATGGGTCATGAGATGGATCCCTTCTAAGAGTTGGGTGACTTAGGGGGGGATGTGCAGAACAACCAGACCTCGGCCTTTAACCCTTCATGGGTATCTCCCTGCCTTATGGTATATGAACACTTGACTTGGAGGATTTGAAAGTTCCCTATTTGTCAATTTCTAATGTTTGAAAATGTGAGAACCAGATAACGGGGGTTTATTTGGATGCCTACCCCTGAGATCCTACCTAGACTAAAAAAATCCTTTTGGCACCTCCTATGGAGGAAAACTTAGTGAGTTTTTTATAAAATTTTTAGATGTGGTGGGATGAGATATTGGGGGTGTGAACCAATATCGCTTGAATTAATGGCTGTGGATAATTTCCAAAGAAGTAGTGGGATGTTTTAGAATTCCTTTGGAGAATACCTACTTCAACCTCCATAATTCAAAATAGAAATTATGTGTGTGGGGAGTGAATTTGTGTGTGAGCAAGTGAAAAATGTGTGCCAAGTTTTTAATAAGTTAGGTGTGAGATTGCAACATGTGGACTTCTTGTGGTCCTTACAAATCTTTGTTACCTAGCTTACTAAGTGTCATTTATACAACCTTGCAAACTTTTAAAATCCCTAAAGAACTATCATGTGGACATATGGGTCCTTACAAATCCTTTAAACTCCCTAAATTTTGTTTACACTAAGAAATCTTGAAAACTATCCTAGATTGCAAACATGTGGACATGTATGGGCCTGTTATTTTGATCTTAAAATTCCCTAGATTGTAATGTAAACTAAGAAATTAATTTCAAGAAACTATCCTAAGTTTGCAACATGTGGGCATGTATGGGCCCTTACAAATTTAAGATAATTTCAAAAAACTAAGAGGAACCCTAGGGGGGCTTTGTCCTCTCCTAAATATTTTTGTTAAGGGAGATGAAATGTTCCTTTAACCACCTTTCTGATTCTCAATATCACACTAGGGTGGGAGAGAAGAGCATACTCAAGGGTCAAATTTAACTTCTAGTCCCAATGTAAGTGATTTATGTATGATAGCAATAATCAGAACTTAAAATTTTACAAACCAAACAAGCCATCCATGTGGAAACCAAAGAAAAAGAGGAGAATATTTGGTTCTTTTTACCCTCTAAGTGCCTATGTTTAGCTAACCTTTCATATGGGAAAGGATTCTAAGTGGAGTGTTTTGGTAATGAGAGTCACCCTCATATTGCAGGAGGATAATCCCAACACCCATCAAAATATTTATAGAGGTAGGTTTATGATTGGAGGTCAAATGGACAAAAAATAGCGTAAGAATGTTTAAACAAAGAAAAATGGGCTAGCAATGCATAAGAAAATGAGGTGCTAATTAAATTCAGTCAGTGGTTTAAGGATAAAGGTGAGAAGGAGGAAGAATTAGTGAGGAAAGTGGACAAGTCTTCCATGAGCATCTGGCTTTCAAGTAGCTTGGTGCAGAAAAACTCAAGCACAAGAGCACTCTTGAACTTAATTTTAAGATACTAAAATATATCACAACAACATTATAATCAAACCTCCATTACAATACAACTACAACATCTCATTTGGATCATCCATGCACAAGGATTTCAACATAAGAGGAAACACGACAATGAAAGAAAATACTGAAACAGATCATAGCAGCATTATAATCAAATCTCCATTACAATACAACTACAAAATCTCGCCTGGATCATCCATGCACGAGTGTTTCAGCACAAGAGGAAACATGATGATGAAAAAAGATGGATTCTATTAAAGAGAATGTCTTAGGTCTCATACATAACCAGAGAACAAATGTTCTATCAAACTATTACAAATAGGGAGCTCTTCTCAACCATCGACCCGTAACATATTCTTCTACTGATCTATTGATACTCAGATCAGTGGAAAACCACTAGGAATGTGATCTGGCCATCCCATCCATGATTCTTCCATCTGTGTATCCTTCTGTTAGACAAAATCTTAGATCAACATGGACTTGCAGGAAAAAGCATCCCTCATGGTACCTCGGGCTGACAGTTCTGTCTCCAGAGCTAGACCCTCCATGATTTTCATTTATGGAGTGATTCGAGGTTTCAACTACAAGTCCTTTTTCATTAACTGATTTTTCCTCGTGATCAGGACGAGGCTTGACGACTAGGGTGCAACCACATGCTGTTATTGGATTCGACGCTGAATGAGCACATTATTTTGGGGCTGTTGAAAGCAGTTTGGACCAACACCGCTTTTGGGCCCAAAACACACCACCTTCCACCAGATAGGTCTCCCACAATACCATGGTTTATATTTTGGCCCGCTCAAGGATTTTAATGCCCAAGCATGTTGCGGCCCCGAAATGAAGCGTGGTCGTTGATCTAGTTGTGATCTACGATATGGGCATAGCTTCTATTTTAGCACCCCCACTAAAGCTTATCCTCCTAACAACTATAACGTCCTTGAAACCACTCTTAGAGATGGCACTAATTTGAACTACACAGGGGATATTTACTATTGAAAACTACACCCACCTGCTTGCCTGTGCTCATGGCTATCACCTGTGACCCTTGACAACTTCATTTGATAACATTGGCTCCATAGGAGATGGAATGCTCCCTGTGAGCTGCCAAGAACAAGCAGTTTCAGTGCCTTAGATTTTGTGTCATGGGGTTTTCTTTAACGTATTATTTTATTTTTTATACTCTTGATTCAAAGGTTGGAGCCACCCTTCTTTCTAAATAAGTAAGAGGTTATAATTAATCCCAAAAGCCCGATTTCAGAATCTCACGTATTTCATGATGTACTTTCCAAGCCCCGGTATCTCGACGTGCGAAGTAGCGATAAGGTTTAGTTCTAACCTTCGTTATAGAGCCTCTAAAAAAAGATCGTTTGATTTCATCACCTTGTGCTCTCACGTTTCGGGATTTACTCATTGAACACTTTCCAAACCTCCGAGATGCGAAGTTGCGAAGTCTTTTCAAGTCACGCAGGTAAATATCAAGAGTAATCTTTTAAACCATAGTTAGTCTCTATCGTGATTTCGCGACTTGACGATTCTTGCCTTAAAACCCAACACCTTTGTAACTCTAATCCCCGAAGTCGCGATATTCATTAATTAATATGGGTTAATTAAGAGCTTAAGTTAAATCACAAATTATAAATAATCTCGCACCATCGCAATTTTGGGCTTTTGGGTCTCAAAGGCTAGAGGCGAAATCATCCGATATGACGAGCATCGAAAGGGGATAAAGTACTAAAAGCACAAACTTAAGGGAGCTAATATGGATTAATTAATTCCTTGAGTACCTTTTAATCGTACGATCTACGGATGAAGCTTTTAACATTTCTGCTCTTTCCCCAAGTTACAAGTCGTCAAATATTTAAGGCATTTATTTGAATTTCACTGAAGTGATTGATAGTAAGATCCCACTTATTCACTAAAATATTTTCATTAAATCATTTAACCATTATGCCGACAAGGACTAGCACAAACTTAAGTGTTTAAGCAAAGGGTTTTCTTTCGTTATCACGGTTTTCCTTTTTATTGTGCGCAAAACTATTTCACTAGGATAACTTCTGTCTGTGTTTTCAATCTTTTGCGACAGGGGATCTAATTGCAAGGTCATACACCATGGCTCCATGAAAAGCACCTAAGGAAGTCGTTGAGAGCTTAGGCCAAGGTTCAAATATTGTTTCTGATACTTCACCTCGAAGTATCAATACTATTAAAACATGGACGCATATTTCCAATGTTCTGCAGCTCGAGGTGATAAATTGCTTGGATGATTCCTGCGATGAGGAGAACGATGACATGTCCACGAAATAAAAAATCATTTCTCAAGAGGAGATGCAAAAAATAGCAGCAAGGCCATGGCTTCTCCCCTATTATGATATGGTCAGATGGGCACTGGACCATGTAGACCTCTTGACCAGAACAATTTTCAATGAACAAAGGGAAGTAGTCGGGTCTTTCAGACCAGAGCACCTACATGAAATGTATAAATTGTCACCCACTCCAAATTGTATTTACAATACCGAATTCCTAGAGTATTTCAAAAAGAAGGAATGCGAGCAGTTCGGGAAAAAATTATCCGATCTGATCAAAGACTGGGTTTCACACCCCGCGAAATTCAGGGCTGATACTAATGGAATTTATTCAATGTCCTCTTTAGAGCCACAATTAAAGTATGTAGCGATGATGACCTGTAGACTGTACAGGAAGGAGGAAACAACTCACTTTTTCCTCCCATGGGTGCCGCTCATTTATAGATTCACTGAAGGTTTTTCTTTCGACCGGGCGAAACTGATGTCGGACAGTCTCACCAGTCGAATTACTGAATATTGAGCGCAGAAAGCCAATGGGAGAAAATATTCATTCTTTATGTCTGCCTACATCATGGATGGTATTTTCTTCATGACACCTTTCCCATTGATGATATGGAGCTGGAATCCATCATATTCTAATCCTATCCATGTCTACCACTCAAAGCTTTGGGAGGACAAGGCCAAAGATTTCATCTACGAGATTTTTAACTGGGTAATGGTACCAATGCATGTTGCTATCTTCGACCATAGGCCTCCCTGGATTTCAGATAACATCACGACCAACCTGAGTAATGTAGCATATTGTTATATAGAAGCAAAGTATTTATACATCAAGGTTTTCATCACCTCCGTTCCCCCCCATGTTTTACTGTTATTTCTGCCAGATAAGATAATATGCCACGAGATCGCCAGGAAAGTTGTGCTTGGTGGAATAAAAAAGGAGCTCAAAGGACTGTCAAAGAAGGTATGGCCAGCCATCCCCATTCACACTGGGTTGTACTCTTTATTAGATTTTGGCCATGCCAAAGCCGAGGCCATGACTTTGGAGGAAATAAAGTTGGTGAACATTGAGTTCAAAAAGCACAACCCAAATAAGGTTGTGAGTAATCACTTGGCGAATTGTGGCCTGAAGAGATATGAACACGAGGATTCACCCCATGATGAAATATTCTGAGGTGTGAGGTCCTACTCTGAAGCCTTGAGCCAGATTTAGGCCTTGCCACCCAAAGATATGGCCGATTTCCTCAAATACGAGGAGCATCGAAAGAGTTGCCTCCCCCTAATTTTATAGGGAAAAACCCCAAAGCTTCCAGACGTACAACAGACAGAAGCCAAAGGCTCAAAGAACTCAAGTCATGGCAAGGAGAAAAATCAAGAAGGGATAGAAGAAAAGGATACCTCAGAATAGGGAGCCGAAATCCTCGATCGAGGAGAGAAAAAACTAGAGGTAGTTGTGCCAGGAAAGTGGGTAATAAGTCAAGCTGAGATACCCTCGTAAAAGGCAGGAGACACTTTACCGACCACATCAAAATATTCGGTCATAGACACTACCCCTAAAAAATTATCCAAGGAAATCAACAGTCTGATTGTTGTTATCACACCCTTACAGTTCACAAAGGGGAATCCTGATGCGGGATGGATTTTCAATGAAGAGATAACGCCCATTTCCATGGAAGAGTTACCTCCAAACGAATTTTTCTTTGATAAGAAAAGGAAGGCCGTAGTGAAGCAAGAATCGTATCAGAAAGCAGGCTCAATGGCTAAAAGGTTTAAAATCCCGACAGAAGGAAACGCCGTAGAAGAGGAGGAATTCACTGACAAGATAGCAGGAACACTGGGGGCTTTCACTACAAACAATCGATACTTAGTCGTAAATTTGAAGGCCCAGTTGAAATGGAAGAATTTCTTGATCGGTAAGTTGGAAGATAAGGTGGCTACGATGGAGGAAAATGCCAGGGATGAGATGATCAAAAGCCTCAAGCAAGCCCAAATACATGATCTACAGGAGATCGAGAAACTTATATCTGACCTTGAGCAGATGCACCAGTTGACGCAAATAATCCAAATGCAGGTAAGCCAGCAGGAGCAACAAATTATATAGTTACAATCAAAATTGGATGTTGTTGAAAACCAGGTTTTAGACATAAAGGTTTTTCAAGCCCAGGCTATCGAAATATGACAGAAGGTATTAGTGGCTCAACAAGACTTGCTTGCAAAAGTGGTAACCATTCAACATCACTGTTATAACCCTAATTTGCACCATACAAGGTTACCTGGCATCAAGCCATCTCAGATTCCTTCTTTGCCAAAACATTACTAAACAACTCTTCTTAAAAACACATTTTATAAAGACCCATGTGCCCTGCTCTATTACTGCATGCATGTACATGCTCGCTGACCGAAAACAACCCGCATGTACCTACAAAAGCATGAAAAAAGGAAAGTTGCCGACGGAACACACAACTTTGGGTGAGTTAACTGAGCCTTCTGGCCATGCATGGCCGAGGGTTCACCCAAATACCTAGCTTCTTCTAGCCTATAAAAGAAGGGTTAGGGGTCCCATTTGGAGGAAGAGAATCATAGTAAAGAAACTGTATCCAATTGCATATTCCCTTTGTCCCAACCCTTTAGCCTTCCTTATGCAAAGAGAAAGATAGAACAAAGAAGTTGGAGGACAGTAGAGGAAGAGCCTAGGACTAGGTTGGTGGAGTAGTGGCCAACTTCATCATTGTAAGTTGATTTGTTGAAGTTAACAATAAAGAGATACTTCTCTCGCCCCACCATGTGAGGTTTTTATGATTTATTGTATACTTGTTTATTGAAATCTCTAACCCATTAATCTATATATCAAATGCATGCGGAATTTGTTGTTTGTTTTAGGTGAATGCAGGTCATCCTTGGGAGGAGAGATGCAATCAAAAAATGATCAAGCATAAGGAGGGATCTACATCAAACGCTTGTAATAAGGTATGCAAACTTAACTATGTATTTGTTTAAGAAGAATGGGGATTAGGTCTGGGACGAAGGTAGAAAGTAGAGATCTTTAGGTCTTTTCTGCATGCATAATCTAACCCTTAGTGCTAGTCTGTAGAGGGATTTACCACTCACAACAATCACTTTCAGATGATATATCAAATGATAGATCAAATGATAGAAGATATTTCTTTGCAAGAAAGAGAAGATGGGGCGACTCGAGTTGCTTTCCAAGATGCTGTGATAGACACAACGAACGTAGAGGCGGTTAGTAGCTCCAAATTATCCATTGCAAAACAAACCAGAGGGAATATCTTACTAAAGGCTTGGGAGCAAAATATATTAGAGAGCAGGGGAAGAGCTAAGGAGGTGAGAACTTCTTGCGAAGAAACATTCACCATGATAAATAAAGATTTGCTAGACCTTGATAAGGAAGGCAGTGCTGGGATGCTGGGAAAAATCAATATAGCTAAACACATGATATATATCAAGGAAAATGAAGAAAAGAAGCAAGCTGAAATATCCCAAATAAACCAGGTTGATATGGTCCAAGTGGACAAATGGCTAGTACAGCCAAGCCTACACTTGCGGTTTATCGTCACGGAAGACCGAAAAGTGGGAAAAAGGTTCCCACAATTGGAAAAGAGTAGTTACACCTTTGAGGCCAACAACCAAGTAGAGCCTTCCAGGTTGATAGCCCAGTTGGTTGAAAGGTGCGTCAATTGCATTGAGCAGGTGAAAGAGCAGGTTTCTAGTGTTAAATAACGATAGATGTCAATCCATTCTATTTATGGAGATAGAGGAGAAAAGAAAGGAAGGCCTTCCACATGCATGGGGGAAGACAAAGAGAGAGGAAATGAAACACTTCCTTTCCTCAATTGTAATCAAAGGTTTCTAGAATGAATGAAATTTGAAGTGTTTTTTAGGCTTGTATAAATAGGCATTTTGAAGAAAAAGGAAGGGCTTTTTTTTCTTGGCAAATTGTAATAGAGAAATTTTCCATCGCCGGGAATTAATACAAAGTGAATTGAAGACTCCATATTTCATCAAGATTGAGTTATGTGATTTCTTCTGTTATTTCATGCTTCATGACATTTTTATTTGCATCTCTGATGAATGCTTTGATTGTAATTTGGTACAACCTCTACTGTGGCAATCATGTTTTAGTTATCTAATTATTTGCAGTTTTTCCTATGTATTGGCTATTAGCAGGTACAAGACCTATGGATTAATTAGATCGCTATATTTTACACTTCATTAAAGTGTTTCTCTTCTTTTTCTTCTTTTGTTACAACGTGAGATTCCTCTCGAAATGATGCCTCACATTGTTTGACAACTTTATGTTTTTCTTTCGTTTCATACATGGTTCCAAATTTTTAACTCAGTTACGGAAGATGGCCTTCAATTTGTTAAACTATTAATTTGTCTCACGGGATTTCTTTTTCTCTTGTATAAATAAAAAAATTGAATCAACAACTCAAAAAAAAAAAAAACAGTCTCTTAAATCTTTGTTCCTCAAATGACTGTGCCTGTTGCAAGGAAACCTCACATAGAACCGGGCCTCTCACACCAAACTAGCATTGCCTTAAACCTCTTTGACACTATCCTAAGAATTGAAACCACTCGGGTCGAACTAGAACATTCATGGGAAGCCATTGAACGAGACATAACCATGCAAGAACAAGTG
The DNA here is from genome assembly GCA_009831015.1 of Picea engelmannii. Classification (NCBI taxonomy): domain Eukaryota; kingdom Viridiplantae; phylum Streptophyta; class Pinopsida; order Pinales; family Pinaceae; genus Picea; species Picea engelmannii. Next base: position 358,761 of record ML796455.1, read on the forward strand.
GAAGTTAGACACAAACAACTTAGAAATACACTATAGTTTCTCTTCCAGTTGTTTTCTCCTTCCTTTATATTTTACCCTTTTATGGATGCCTAGAATCTATACTTCCTAGCCTTAAGTATAGACTCTGGAACAACATCTTTCTGGCGCCATTGCCGGGGACGAAGAATCGTAGTCACTTTCCCCTGAGAGAATGAGATTTCCAAGTTTCATTTTTTGATAGTGAACAAAGAGCGAACACCTTGTTAAGGATAAACCTTTATAATTCACTTGGTGACTCCACTTTTAAGTAATATGGCATCCTTTCAAAGGAACACCAGACAAAACCCAGATGCTAAACATATCGTGCTAGTTTATGACCCTAAAAAAATACTAAAACCAAGGGGTATTTTCAAACAAAATGCTGTTATTTACCAACCCAAGTCTACTCAGTCTAAAGATAAGACCTTTCTTGAACCTTCATCCTCATGAGAACCTTCTCTCAGAAAAAAATTGAACAATACTATCAAATATGAGACCCTAAAGTTCGAGCAAATCCTACTCGAGATTAAGATCGAAACCTCTCCGATTAATTCTTACGTTAGTAGAGGTGACATTCCTGCCGTAAAGCTCATCCTTATCGATATCCCATCGACTCTCAATATAAACCTTTTTGTCACTCAAGGCCTCAAAGAAGTTTCCATGTCCATGAACTCAACACCAGTGGGCTCTGCCATTTATATATCCTACAAGTCAGAGGAACTGAGTCCTCGTTCACCCTCTCCCCCTTTTCCAACTTTCACCTCCCCTAGTAAAAAGTTCCTCGATTTTTTCCCCCTCGACCTAGAGGAAGTTAGAGAGTCACTATAAATCTTCTCCAACCCTCTTTATAACACACCAATTTCCTCTCCTAGGTTGTCCATGGCCGCCACCAGAGGAGGAGTAGGGGGAGCAAGAGGTCAAGGCCAACAACTGCCCCCCAAGGTTTTCACCAAAGTGGCCACTAGATATGCTCCCTTGGTCCTTCTTGTACCCCTCCATGATTTACCCAAAAACTATATAAAAAACATACCCACATTCACAGGAGAAGGGGATCTAACCATAGCTAAGCATATCAACTTATTCGATCAATTAGTTGATATTCTAGGTCTCGAACATGAGGACGTGTATTCCCATTTGTTTGTCCAAACCTTCAAGGGACAAGTAAGAACTTGGTTTTGGAGCCTGCCCCCAGGTTCAATATTATCCTATGATGCGTTAGAAGACCTTTTTCTCAAACAATGGGGTGAAATAAAGGATCATTTATACTATTTGATCGAGTTCGGGACTTTAAGGAAAAAGGGATTTGAAACTGTTATGGAATTTATCCAAATATTTAACAAATTGTACAATAAGATCCCTGTTGAAGTTAAACCGTCCCAACCTGCAGCCAAGGTAAATTTCATAGGAGATTTTGAACCTGATTTCTCTCTACTATTAAGAGAAAGGAGGGGGGCCGACTTAACCCAAATGCAAGATGACACTGTGGAAATTAAGTCAAACATGATAGCTTCGGGTAAATTAAAAATGAAGATCGAAACGGGAAACAGGGAAACCAAATGTTTTAGAGAACAAGCGGGTCCCTCTAGATTTGGAAGGTCCTCAGATGACAAAATGGATGACATGGCTAGGATAATAAAATAGATATCAAACAAAATCTCAAGAATGGAGCTAGACCAATCCAAATCTGATCAATTCATTAAGAGAGAATTTAGGAGAAACCCCAATCCTCAAATTCAACAAAGACAGATTAAAAATAAAGATCAAAAAATTCAAACACCTCTAAAAAATGAAAGTTTTATTGGAGGAAATTATATGCAAGAGTTTGAGTATTTGGAAGAAGATGTAAAAAATTTAGGTGATGACTGTATACAACCTCACTTGACGAAAGAAGATTATGAGAAATCTCTAAACGTTGGACAACCATCAGTTCTAGATAGTTGCCTAAACAATGCTAATGATATCGCTTATCAAGGAATGGATGACACCATAATGGCTGAGCTCCAACATAAATACAATCTGAGGCCTAAAAACAAACCTGTGTCAACTGCTCAACCCAAGAATTTTTTTCCTAGGGGCTAAACATATGAGCCCGTCTAGAGAGAGATCGAGACGTGGAATAATAGAGGGGTAGACTCGCAGAATATAAACGTAAAGGAGGCTGAAACCCAAGTGAGAATAACTAATACAGTTGAAACGTGAACACCTGGAATGCCTAGAACTGTTGAAAATAAAACAGTGAAAACAAATAAGATGGATAGGAAAGAGTTCGAAGTTTCAGCCAAGGAAATAGATAAAATTGAGGGAAGTTCTTTCCTAGAAAACGAGATAAATAAGATCAAGATACCAATACCTTTGGTCGAGTTGGCAAGGAATCCTTTGTACCAAAAGCAAATAACCAAGATGATAAATTTTTCAGATTTAGAGAGTCAGTCTAACGTGATAAATCTAGAAGATGATAAGCCTAATATCACTTTTGGTCCACATTTTGAAGGTGCTAGAGATACTGTCGCTCCCTTCTATATTACCTTGAAAGTGCATGATCGACTATTGCATAATTGCATGTTGGAATCTGGGGCGTCTCATAACATAATGCCCAAATCCATTATGGATAAACTAGGTCTCGAAATCACCAGACACTATGGAGATCTTTACTCGTTCGATTCAAGGAGAGTTAAGTGCATGGGAATGATCAAGGATTTAGTAGTCTCCCTCACCTAGATTCCAGTGAAAAATGTCCTAATGGATGTAGTTGTCATTGATATACCCATGAAGTACAATTTTCTATTATCTAGATATTGGGGAGCCAAGCTCAGGGGATCCCTTCAACTGGATATGACCTACGTCACAATCCCTGTTTTTGTCAGGCAGTTCACTCGGTTATACAGGGAAAAACGGTTGACATATACGGTAAGTGATCCTCAAAATCCTAATAATTACCCTGTTAATATCACCGATCAAGACCTGGGAAATTGTATTCTGTCCTTTGACGATAGTGAAAATAATTGTACGAAAGAAAGTTATATTGATGAAATCAAAACTAAAAACAGAGCTAAAAATTTGTATAACACTAGAACTTGGAATATGTTTTTCTATGGTTCTTCATCGTGTGAAGGAGCACGTGCGAGCATGCTTTTCATAGCACCTAAAAATGAATTCGTCGTCCCTTTCTCTTATAGGATATAATGGGACATAGACTACACAAACAAGGTATGCGAATATGAAGCTCTAGTCTTGGGACCGGAAGCTGCCAAGAAGCTAAACATAAAGAACTTAGAGGTCTATGGGGATGCAGAATTGATTATGAAGTAGGTAAATCGGTAGTACCAGAGCAAGCACCTGAGACTGAGGTCCTACATAAATTGCACCTGGGATCTAATGGAAAATTTCATTTGGTCGATAAAGGTTCATTTCATCCCATGAGCCGAAAACCAACAAGCCGATTCACTGGCCAAAGCAATGTCGACTTTCACACCCGCTACTGTTTTAAAATTAAAATACCACATAGAGGTAAGGCACAGACCATCCATACCAAACAACATACAACATTGGCAGGTATTCAAAGATGATGAACAAATCATAAAGTTTCTAGAAATGGTGGATGATTTCTCCGAAACTCACATTGACCAGGAAAACCAAAATGACCATACCTGGATTATGCAGGAAGGGGAGGAGCCTTAGGAGTTCTAAGAAAAAATCACAAATCATCGCATGCTAGTGTTAAAAAATAATCAGATCCCTAAGGGCCTGATACCTCTGGAAAGGCTATTTGACCAAAACAACATGCCTCTGAAGTCTACCTTGCAGCCCCAACTAGAGGAGGTCAAAGATTGTGATGTAGGCACCGCTAAAGAACCTAGGATAGTGAAACTATCAAAGTACCTTCCTCTCAAGATGAAAAGCAGGTATGCAGACTTACTCAGACGGTACAAGGATGTTTTTGCATGGACTTACAATGAGCTGAGAACCTACGACACCTCTGTGATCAAACACAAGATACCTTTGAAACCAAGAGTTAAACCATTCAGACAGAAGCTCAGGAAAATCAACCCCATTTTTTTTCCCGTGGTCGAAAGAGAAGTGAGAAAGATATTAGACACAAAAATAATCGTGCCTCTTAGGTACTCTGACTGGGTGGCGAACCTAGTCCCGATCAAGAAAAAGAGTGGGGAAATAAGACTGTGCATAGATTTCAAAAACCTAAATAAATCATCTCTCAAAGACAATTATACTCTACCCAAGATGGATCATGTATTAGAAAAGGTAGTCGGTGCTAATAGAATGTCGCTGACCGATGGGTTTTCGGGTTGCAATTAGATCGCGGTCAACGGAAAGGATAAGGAAAAAACCACTTTCACTATGCCTTGGGGTACATTCATGTATGAAAAAATGCGTTTTTGTTTGATGAACACAGGTGCCACCTTCCAAAGAGATATGGACATCACCTTCATTGGTGAAAGAGACAGATTTTTGGTTATTTACCTCGACAACCTGACTGTGTTCTCTAAATCTGACGAAGACCACCTAATACACCTCCAACAAACGTTCGAGAAATGCCAAAAGTTTGGTTTGTCCTTGAATCCCAAAAAGTCTCATTTCGCAATGCAAGAAGGTAAACTCTTGGGCCATATTGTGTCTCGGGATGAAATTAAAATCGATCCTAAAAGGGTTGAAGCTATAGACACAATAAATATTCCTAGAAACGTTAAAGAAATTCAGTCTTTTTTAGGAAAAATATTTTTTTTGTGAAGGTTCATTCTGAATTTTACTGAAATCGTGAAATTGATCACAAATATGCTCAAGAAAATCAGTGCAGTCAAATGGACGGTCGAAGCCAAAGTGTCATTTTCCCAGATAAAGAAAGTTATCAGCGAAGCACCTATACTAGCGAGCCTTGACTACCTGAAGGAGTTTTTGATTTTCTCATTCGCATCTCAACACACAATTGTGGAGGTACTCCAAAAAAATGAGGAAGGTTTCGAGCAACCGATATCATTCTTCAGTAAAAGTCTTAGAGATGCCAAATTAAAATATGATATAATGGAAAAACAAGCATACGCTATGTTGAAGGTGCTAAAATCTTTCATGACTTATGTGCTACACTGCAATGTGATAGCATATGTACCTATCTATGTTGTAAAACACATATTGGTACATCCCTATAGTGACGGAAAGAGGGGTCGGTGTCTCGCCAAGATTCAAGAATTCGATCTGGAAGTGAAGCTGGCAAAACTGGCAAAAGGACAGGGTTTGGCTAAGCTCATGGTTGAAACGAATTTCCAAGCACTTGGGATAAATAACCTGCAGGAATATGAAGAAGATGTGGACATAGATGCTTTCGATGACCAAATATCTACGATTGAAATCGAAGAGAGGTTTGTTTCATCAAGCTAGTATAAAGACATAGTCTCCTACTTATTGACCCTGAAGTGCCCTGATGATCTGTCTCCATCTAAGACCAGGACACTAAAGGTACATGCGGTGAAGTACTGTATATCTGAAAGAAAATTGTATTGGAAGGACCCATTAGGCTTCCTACTGGTTTGTCTAGTGGAATCTGAAACAAAAAAGGTCATAAACGAATTTCACGAAGGGGTATGTGGAGGACATCACGCGTGGAGGGCGACATCTTATAAAATCCTGAGAGTGGGATATTATTGGCCTAGGATATTCTCAGATGTCAACGCCAAATTCAGAGCCTGCAAACCTTACCAGTTGTTCGCAGGCAAACAAAAACTCCCAGATCTACCTCTGGTCCCAGTAAAAGTAGAAGCCCCCTTTCAACAATGGGGATTGGATTTTATAGGCGAAATCAACCCACATTCCAGTGCTCAACATAAATGGATCTTGAATACCACGAATTACTTCACCAAATGGGTGGAGGCCATTCCGACTAGAAAGGTGACTGATTCAGTGGTTATAGATTTCCTGGAAGAGAACATACTATCCAGATTCGTCTGTCCCCGAAAGATAGCCACGGACAATGCCCATGCATTCAAGTCTATGGAAATGGTTAGTTTTTTCCAAAAATATAACATCATATTGGGACACTCCACCACATATTACCCTCAAGGAAATGGGCTAGTTGAATCATCAAATAAAAGTTTAATTACCATAATTAATAAAGTGCTGAGTAAAAACAAAAAATATTGACATGTGCATCTCAAGTACGCTTTGTGGGCAAATCGGATAGGCATGAAGAAATCTATTGGCACTTCGCCTTTCCAACTGTTATACGGGACTGACGTGTTATTTCCTATAAATCTAGCGCTTCCTGTAATGAAGCTCTGGGAAGATGAGAAAGAATAACCAAACCATGTCACAAGGAGAATAAACCAACAGATTGAATTTCACCAGCACAGGGCCGAGGTGGACAAAAGGATGCAGAAATACCATGACAACATGAAAGCACTATTCGATCATAAGGCAAAAGACAGGGAATTCCTCCCTTGCGATTTGGTTTTGAAATGGGATGCTAGGAGGGAAGACTCTGCAAAACATGGAAAATTTGACCATATCTGGTATGGACCTTTCAAAGTCACAACTTTTGAAGGGAAGAATTCATTTCTATTAGAAAATCTAGATGGTAAAATCCTCAACGCTGCTGTCAACATGCGTTATTTGAAGCACTACATGCATTGAATGATTGTTCCAAATTTCCACTGTATATACCGGTTTGTTTTCCTTGTTTTTGTTTTAGAGCTTTTCAATAAGTTCTACTTTCATCACAAACAAAACAGGTTAGAAATTTCTTAGAAGTTGAGATACAAAAGTTTTCAATACGTCGAGTTCCATAAATCTTGATGCCCTGATACTTTTCATGTTGTTTGCCTACAAGATTAAAGCTTACGGTCCACACAGTAAAGGGAGAAAATTGATGGTCACGCATTGGGAAATTGACTCGCCCAAAACAGGTGATAAAAGAAGATTTGTTAAGAAGAAAATGAAATGGTAAGGCAAGGGTATAAATCTCTGAAACATTTGGTTTTAAAATGAATATCACTTAAGCACAACAATGATCTCATGAAAAGGATATGTTTTCTTGACGTATCATTAAACAATTTTTTTTTACTAGGGATTTAAAAAAAAGAAGAAGAAGAATCTCACCTCGACAATTTAAAAATATTTAAATCAAAGAGGGAAGTAAAGATTCTCCAAGAAAGAGTTCTAATAGTCAAGATTGCATTGTATGACCTGAGTTGTATGATACCTCAAAACCTTCTCTGTCATCTCCTCACTATCCTTGGATCTCTCTCCTTGAAACCTAGATACCTTCCCCTGGCCTCTATAGAGGAAGAAGAGGTTATGCTTCATCTCTGGAAGCTGGAAAGAAAATCTTAGAAAATAAGCTGGCCTTCACGACTCCTCGGTCTCCTGCTGAAACAAAATTATCCATAGGTTGATCCTAACTCTCTTAGGTCTTTTAATAGGTTTCAAATGGTTAAGACTTGCTCATAGGAAGACCCCTGGAAATAAATTCTCCCATAAAATTCCTGCAGACTAGGATGTTTTGAAGGTCAAGAGAAAGTTGGTCCAGAGTGCTCAAAGCAAGGTGACAGGCCACTGTAGTGAATATTACACAGATATCACCCCTGGTATACTTTATACCAAATTGATTTCCCCCACTTCATATTCCAAAAGTAAAATATAAGACAGATGGAGAAAATAAATTCATAATTGATTGCCCCCATCTAGTCCAAAGAGATGATGAAAGGAAATTCATAAAATGATTGCCCCCATCTCATCGTTTTAATGCAAAATCGCAGTTTGGAGTGGTGAAAGGAAATTCAATAAAGGGAACCAGATAACTTCACCGCAGTACTGAACAGGCTCACTGGCAGTGAAGCAATATCTAAGATATCTGTTAGGCTGTCATACATAAATTATACTACACTCTAGTAATTAGCCTTTTCGAAATTAGATGTACAACCCAAGTTCATGCAGGTCTCCCTAATTTAAAGCATGGAATTTTCTTCGTTTTGATGCAAGCTAAAACCTACAGTACCTGTTGAATTTCCTAAGATCGTTTTGACCATCTTAAGCAAACCTGATGTAAGTCTCGAGAAATGGAAAGTTACCGAATGGACTGCAGTTGAGTTTAGAAAGCGTGTCGAGTTTTGAAAGTTTTCTCGAAATAAATTTGAAATCTCAAAGTTCCCTCTATTTCCTCCTTCCAAACAAGTTTCAAAGAAGCAGGTTAATGACTCCGTTTACCCAATACATGCACTTGGTCTACTTTTCTTCCCGTCCCACAAGGAGACGAGATCCCTAGTTGGAGCCTATGTTGGAATGTATTATTTTATTTTTTATACTCTTGATTCAAAGGTTGGAGCTTGCCTTCTTTATAAATAAGTAAGAGGCTATAATTAAGCCCAAATGCCAGATTTTAGGATCTCGCGTATTTCACGATGTACCTGCCAAGCTCCGATATCCCGACGCACGAAGTAGCGATAAGGTTTAATTATAACCACCGTTATCGAGCCTCTAAGTAAAGATCATTTGATGTCATCACCTCGTGCTCTCTCATTTCGGGATTTACTCATCGAACACTTTCCGAACCTCTGAGATGCGAAGTTGTGAAGTCTTTTCAAGTCACTAAGGTAAATATCAAGAGTAATCTTTTAAACCATAGTTAGTCTCTATCGTGATTTCGCGACTCGACGATTCTTGCCTTAAAATGCAACAACTTTGTAACTCCGATCCCCGAAGTCGTGATATTCATTAATTAAGATGGGTTAATTAAGAGCTTAAGTTAAATCACAAATTAAAAATAATCTCACACCATCGAGATTTTGGGCTTTTGGGTCTCAAAGGCTAGAAGAGAAATCGTCCGATATGACGAGCGCCAAAAAGGCAATAAAGTGCTAAAAGCACGAAATTAAGGGAAATAAGCTGGATTAATTAATGCCTTGAGTAGATTTTAGTCATACGATCTACGGATGAAGCTTTTAATGTTTCTTCTCTTTCCCCAAGTTACAAGTCGTCAAATATTTATGGCATTTATTTGATTTTCACTGAAGTGATTGACAGTAAGATCCCACTTATTCGCTAAAATATTTTCATTAAATCATTTAACCATTCTTTCGACAAGGACTAGCACAAACTTAAGTGTTTAAGAATAGGGTTTTCTTTCATTATCTCAACTTTCCTTTTTATTGTGCGCAAAACTATTTCACCAGGATAACTTTTGTCTGTGTTTTCAATATTTTAAGACAGGGGATCTAATTGCAAGGTAATACACCATGGTTGCATGAAAAGCGCCCAAGGCAGTCGTCGAGAGCTTAGGCCAAGGTTCAGATATTGTTTTTGATACTTCACCTCGAAGTATCAATACTATTAGAACATGGATGCATATTTCCAATGTTCTACAACCCGAGGTGATAAATTGCTCGGATGATTCCTGCGATGAGGATAATGATGACATGTCCACCAAATACAAAATTGTTTCTCAAGAGGAGATTCAAAAAATAGCACCAAGGCCATGGCTTCTCCCCTATTATCATATGGTCAGATGGGCACTAGACCATGTAGACCTCCTGACCAGAACGATTTTCAACTAACAGAGGGAAGCAGTCGGGTCTTTCTGACTAGAGAACCTACAGGCAATGTATAAATTGTCACCCACTCCAAATCATATTTACAATACCGAATTCCTAAAGGAGTTTAAAAAGAAGGAATGAGAGTAGTTCGGGAAAAATTTATCCGATCTAATCAAAGACTGGGTTTCACACCCCGTGAAATTTAGGGCCGATACTAATGGAATTTATTCAATCTCCTCTTTAGAGCCACAGTTCAAGTATGAGGCGATGATGACCTGTAGAATGTACGGGAAGGAGGACACAACTCACTTTTTCTTCCCATGGGTGCCACTCATTTATATATTCGCTGAAGGTTTTTCTTTCGACTTGGCAAAACTGATGTCGGGCAGTCTCAACAGTCGAATTACTGAATATCGAGCGCAGAAAGCCAACAGGAGAACATCTTCATTCTTTATGTCTACCTACATCATGGACGCTATTTGATTCATGACACCTTTCCCATTGATGAGATGGACTCCATCTGATGCTGAGCCTATCCATGTCTACCACTCGAATCTTTGGGAGGACAAGGCCAAAGATTTCATCTACGAGATTTTTAACTGGATAATGGTACCGATGCATGTTGCTATCTTCGGCCATCCTCCTCCCTGGATTTCATATAACATCACAACCAACCTGAGTAATGTAGCAGATTGGTATATAGAAGTAGAGTATTCATACATCAGGGATTTCGACACGTTCATTCCCCCCCATGTTTTTTCGTTATTTCTGCTAGATAGGCTAATACGCCATGCGATCGCCAGGCAAGCTGTGTGTTATCACTGAAATTTTGTCCACAAATGGTTGCAAGAATTCAGCATTGTCAAACAGTTATGAGGACATCAATGGACCTGAATTAACACAAAAGAAATCACAAAGGGTCAAAAACTATACAAAATAGTGAAAAATTGAAGGGCGCTATGAAGACACTGGGCACACGCACATATGCACGAAATAGAAATGCAAGATTCATGCACATGTGCACGATGCGCGACTGTTGTCGAAGAAAGACGTGCACCTGATAAACGACACATTTATGAGAGTGGTCAGCCTCCCACCCACTTCTGGTTCGGCTTCCAAGTTGATTTGACACTCAAATCTGGATTGGATTCGACTGGATGGTTGGTCAAAGACCTATAAATGCCCTATTTAGCCTCTTTACACACTACAAACTAGTTGAACAATAGCTCAAAGGAATGCTATAAAAAGGCCATGGATACACTTCATTTTTCAAGGAATTTCATAGCAAAGTTATGCTACCATTATTCTCTTGAGGACTCTTCTATGCTTGCCAAGAGTATACTTGTATCATTGCTTTGAGCAATCCATCTCACCCCTTGAGTGGATTAGCAAAGAATTCTTTCACCATTTTCATTTTATTTTTCAAAGTTGTAAGAAGAGCTTATTTGGGGGGGTCCAAGAGCCCTCCCTTGGAGGAAGAAGGGACTCATAGTCCCCTTGCTTCTCGGTGTTTTATTTTACTAATATCAGCCTTATCATTGGTGACATGGGTCTCATTCTTTCTTTTGTCCTTATGTCCCTATGTTTATAAATTTAGTTGTTGCTTTATTTCTTAGTTTAATTCTTAGTTGTTGTTTTATATTTCTTTTTCTAAACCTTTTCCTTGCAGCTGTCCTGCTTAGTAAACCCAACTGAGCTTGCAAGCACCTCTATTTTTCTCACTAAGGTGACGAAAGAGGTGCAACATATTGGCGACTCCACTGGGGAAAGGTATCAATTTCCTACCCCATTTGGGTTTTTCTAGCTCTTCTTTTAGTTTATTTAACTTGCAGGTGCACTAACCAGCCTAAGACAACTTGCCAATCATCCAATTCCAAGTTGAATTGGGAGAATTCCACCCGAAATTTTCATTCACGTCCATGTGTCACCTGTGCATGGGTTTTTAGGCCCACAGACGCGCATCATGCACACATGCGCTTAAGGAACAATTATGTTCTGCGCACGTGCGCTCATTAAGTCTTTTCTGTCTACGCAGATGCGCTCTATGCGCCTCTGTCTCCACCGAGACCCACACATCTGTGCGGAAATTCACATTGTAAAGTTTTTGAGATGTGGGGAAGGCCATTAGCTTTCTTAAAAATAATTTCAAGCATGTTTTAAAGCTGCACCACACTTATTCCCCTCATCATATAAAGGGGTTAGTCAGAACACATAGGCACTTAGGGGGTTAAAATCAATTTCCTCTTTTTCTTTCATTTTTCGCGACATGGATGGATTGTTTTGACTCAAAATATAAGTTGGAAATAATTTTTAATCACATTTAACTTGCATTGGGACTAGAATTTGGATAACAATTGCTTAGTATGCTCTTCTCTCACACCTTCAAGCGACCTTGAGAATCAAAAGAAGATTGTGAAACAATTTCATCTCCCTTAAGAACATTAAAACCTTTAGGAGAGGACAACAACCCTTCTTGGGACTTCTCTTAGTTTATTTTTTCAAACACATCTTAATATTGTAACGGGCCCATACATGCCCACATGCTACAAAGATAGGATAGTATTGAAATTTTCTTTCTT
>ML796455.1:370943-409411 GCA_009831015.1 Picea engelmannii
GTAAAGGCATATGGGGTATCTGAGGTTTTGGTTCAGTGTTAGGGTGTGAAATCATCAATGGTTGTCATGTTGTAGATGGAGCCATTTCCAAGGGGGTTGGAGTATATTTAGGGGGAACACCATACTGGCGACCGCATGGTTGTAGGAGAATATCCTCTTCGCCATTGAGGAGGATATTGCGATCAACCAGATTTCCAGGTTGAATGGGACCTGGGTTTTGATACCAACCCATGTGTGGTGGGGCATGGTGTACCTCATGTTGGGTATTCATCACACCTTGGTGTGGAATAGGGTTTTGTAAAACGGGTGGAGGTGGTTGTTGCAAGTACTATTGTGGGGCCTACTATGGGGTAGGTGGCACTGGGTGATGTTGTGCATTCATGGATTCTTTCATCTGTTTGAAGTCAGAAAATTGGGGGAAATGGTGTGTATAATGTCCATACTCACCACAAAGAGAAAAAGGGAAGTTAGTTCAAAGATTGTTGTTGTTCTTCCCTTGTCATTTGTTATTATTTTCCCCTTGGGGGTTCTAGTTGCCTTGATTTTGGTTGCCCCCAGTGGGATGGCTTTGTTGGGGGTTATTTCCTCCTGGTCTCGGGTTATTATTGTTTCTATTTTTCCTTTTCTTCTTGGAGTTATTTAGATGATGGGCCAGATTTTCCGCATTCAACTATTCAAAATCCTGAATCTGTTGAATGGGAGAGGGATGAACAAATTTAACGCCAAAATGTGGGTGTCCTGGTGGAGAAGAAACCAACTATGGAGGACCAAGAAATAAAAAATATGGATTGTTTTTTGGAAACGATCCATAGGGTGCATAGGAAGGTGAAGCACTTTCACTAGTGCCCAGGTTGTATGTGGAGGTAGAAGGTGAAACTGAAATTGGTTGAGAGGACGGACACATCATGGGTACCAGTGAAGGGCCACCCATGGGTGGAGGGGGAGCAACGGGATATGGTTGTTGGTAAGTGGGAGGATGGTAATTAGATGTCCCTCCATAAGGTTGCAGATATTGGGGTTTACCATAAATAGGTTTCGGTTGGTTGTAAGGTTGTTGGTGTGTCACGAAACCAATAAACCCGTCTGCAGTGTGGGACATCCCAGGTTTTTCTTGGCTAAATGGTATGGTTCTGGGTGCATTAGGTAACATTGTATACAAGTAACTTGATTGAGCATAGATGAGGTCAAACTATTGAGCCTTGTTGATGGATTCTTCCTCTGTCTGAGGAAAGGTGGATGCTACATCCTTGGCAATAACAAAGATAAGTAATTTGTTAAACCAATCAAGACGTTGTTCTTTGGTGGTTTCCTCTTTGCACAAACTACGTCGTCGATGCCATTCATTGATGTGATAGGATATATGGATAGCATTAGTTTGTTTGAACTCTGAGAGAAGTTCAAAGCCAATATCATGATGAACTGGTAGTCGAAAAAAGGACAAAAAGGCCTTGGCCAATGATTCAAAGGTCGCATGGGACCCTGATTTTTCGTCCACATACCATTAGGCTGAGGAACTAGTGAGAGTGTGTTGAAACAACCATAGGTGGATGGAATCATCCATGATGTTTTTTGAAGAGCAGTGGAAGGTCATAACATGGTTGGTGAGATCATCGCTTGGTTTTCCTTTAAACTTTGGAATATTTGAAGGTAGTTTGGTAGGCATATTGGGCCAAGTGGGATCATGTAAAATGAGATCATTCGTGAGTTTGGTTTAATCAATAATGTTAATGGATTCCAAGTATGGCATAGGTATATTTGGTGGAGGATTAGTTCTAGCCATCGTGTGAGAAGGTGGTGGACCTGCCTCTTTAGAGGGATTTGGTGGGGTTGTACTTATCCCTTGAGAATAAGTTCCCCCCCTGCCTCCTTGTGAAGGAGAAATAGTGGATGAATGGCCTTGGGAATTGGATCCAAGAAAAGTGGAACCAAGTAAAGATGATCCCAAAATAGTAGCTCTCATGGGGGTGTGAGATGGTTGATCTAGTGAGTTGGAAAGACCAGGGACTCCTCCTAAAATAGGAGGATGATTTTGCAAGCATTTGGAACTTCAGGGATTTTTTGGGTCCCCTAGGTTTCTGACTAGCAAAGTGAATGTGTGAAAATAGCAATAAGAGAAATAAATGAACAATATCTTTGTGTATTTTGGACCTTCACAAGATAATGTAACTTACAATTTCATGTAATCGAATGAGCATCATACATAAATCGACTGTAAATAAGAAAACATGTGGATAGGTGGATTTTGTCCACATGGGGGACCAAATAAAAGAAATTTCTTGTGTCCTAAAAGACGTATCATCCTTCCTCTCAAATATCACTGGGCCTTCCAAAAGCACTCAACAGTGGGGTCTGAAGCCACCAGAAGATGAACTAGTGAAGGTTGAAATAATCAATTATAAGGTGAGGTAAAGGGTGCATATCCCAGAAGAGATGGCGATATTTCCCAATAGCCACACAAAATATGATCAAGGTGCGATTGCATCCCACAATCGTGACCTGGGTAGATGTCCTAAATTTTGGTCAGTAGGTACCTCGGTCAAAGTGCAACATTTAGATTTTCTACCTCAAAAATGGGTCATGAGATGGATCCCTTCTAAGAGTTGGGTGACTTAGGGGGGGATGTGCAGAACAACCAGACCTCGGCCTTTAACCCTTCATGGGTATCTCCCTGCCTTATGGTATATGAACACTTGACTTGGAGGATTTGAAAGTTCCCTATTTGTCAATTTCTAATGTTTGAAAATGTGAGAACCAGATAACGGGGGTTTATTTGGATGCCTACCCCTGAGATCCTACCTAGACTAAAAAAATCCTTTTGGCACCTCCTATGGAGGAAAACTTAGTGAGTTTTTTATAAAATTTTTAGATGTGGTGGGATGAGATATTGGGGGTGTGAACCAATATCGCTTGAATTAATGGCTGTGGATAATTTCCAAAGAAGTAGTGGGATGTTTTAGAATTCCTTTGGAGAATACCTACTTCAACCTCCATAATTCAAAATAGAAATTATGTGTGTGGGGAGTGAATTTGTGTGTGAGCAAGTGAAAAATGTGTGCCAAGTTTTTAATAAGTTAGGTGTGAGATTGCAACATGTGGACTTCTTGTGGTCCTTACAAATCTTTGTTACCTAGCTTACTAAGTGTCATTTATACAACCTTGCAAACTTTTAAAATCCCTAAAGAACTATCATGTGGACATATGGGTCCTTACAAATCCTTTAAACTCCCTAAATTTTGTTTACACTAAGAAATCTTGAAAACTATCCTAGATTGCAAACATGTGGACATGTATGGGCCTGTTATTTTGATCTTAAAATTCCCTAGATTGTAATGTAAACTAAGAAATTAATTTCAAGAAACTATCCTAAGTTTGCAACATGTGGGCATGTATGGGCCCTTACAAATTTAAGATAATTTCAAAAAACTAAGAGGAACCCTAGGGGGGCTTTGTCCTCTCCTAAATATTTTTGTTAAGGGAGATGAAATGTTCCTTTAACCACCTTTCTGATTCTCAATATCACACTAGGGTGGGAGAGAAGAGCATACTCAAGGGTCAAATTTAACTTCTAGTCCCAATGTAAGTGATTTATGTATGATAGCAATAATCAGAACTTAAAATTTTACAAACCAAACAAGCCATCCATGTGGAAACCAAAGAAAAAGAGGAGAATATTTGGTTCTTTTTACCCTCTAAGTGCCTATGTTTAGCTAACCTTTCATATGGGAAAGGATTCTAAGTGGAGTGTTTTGGTAATGAGAGTCACCCTCATATTGCAGGAGGATAATCCCAACACCCATCAAAATATTTATAGAGGTAGGTTTATGATTGGAGGTCAAATGGACAAAAAATAGCGTAAGAATGTTTAAACAAAGAAAAATGGGCTAGCAATGCATAAGAAAATGAGGTGCTAATTAAATTCAGTCAGTGGTTTAAGGATAAAGGTGAGAAGGAGGAAGAATTAGTGAGGAAAGTGGACAAGTCTTCCATGAGCATCTGGCTTTCAAGTAGCTTGGTGCAGAAAAACTCAAGCACAAGAGCACTCTTGAACTTAATTTTAAGATACTAAAATATATCACAACAACATTATAATCAAACCTCCATTACAATACAACTACAACATCTCATTTGGATCATCCATGCACAAGGATTTCAACATAAGAGGAAACACGACAATGAAAGAAAATACTGAAACAGATCATAGCAGCATTATAATCAAATCTCCATTACAATACAACTACAAAATCTCGCCTGGATCATCCATGCACGAGTGTTTCAGCACAAGAGGAAACATGATGATGAAAAAAGATGGATTCTATTAAAGAGAATGTCTTAGGTCTCATACATAACCAGAGAACAAATGTTCTATCAAACTATTACAAATAGGGAGCTCTTCTCAACCATCGACCCGTAACATATTCTTCTACTGATCTATTGATACTCAGATCAGTGGAAAACCACTAGGAATGTGATCTGGCCATCCCATCCATGATTCTTCCATCTGTGTATCCTTCTGTTAGACAAAATCTTAGATCAACATGGACTTGCAGGAAAAAGCATCCCTCATGGTACCTCGGGCTGACAGTTCTGTCTCCAGAGCTAGACCCTCCATGATTTTCATTTATGGAGTGATTCGAGGTTTCAACTACAAGTCCTTTTTCATTAACTGATTTTTCCTCGTGATCAGGACGAGGCTTGACGACTAGGGTGCAACCACATGCTGTTATTGGATTCGACGCTGAATGAGCACATTATTTTGGGGCTGTTGAAAGCAGTTTGGACCAACACCGCTTTTGGGCCCAAAACACACCACCTTCCACCAGATAGGTCTCCCACAATACCATGGTTTATATTTTGGCCCGCTCAAGGATTTTAATGCCCAAGCATGTTGCGGCCCCGAAATGAAGCGTGGTCGTTGATCTAGTTGTGATCTACGATATGGGCATAGCTTCTATTTTAGCACCCCCACTAAAGCTTATCCTCCTAACAACTATAACGTCCTTGAAACCACTCTTAGAGATGGCACTAATTTGAACTACACAGGGGATATTTACTATTGAAAACTACACCCACCTGCTTGCCTGTGCTCATGGCTATCACCTGTGACCCTTGACAACTTCATTTGATAACATTGGCTCCATAGGAGATGGAATGCTCCCTGTGAGCTGCCAAGAACAAGCAGTTTCAGTGCCTTAGATTTTGTGTCATGGGGTTTTCTTTAACGTATTATTTTATTTTTTATACTCTTGATTCAAAGGTTGGAGCCACCCTTCTTTCTAAATAAGTAAGAGGTTATAATTAATCCCAAAAGCCCGATTTCAGAATCTCACGTATTTCATGATGTACTTTCCAAGCCCCGGTATCTCGACGTGCGAAGTAGCGATAAGGTTTAGTTCTAACCTTCGTTATAGAGCCTCTAAAAAAAGATCGTTTGATTTCATCACCTTGTGCTCTCACGTTTCGGGATTTACTCATTGAACACTTTCCAAACCTCCGAGATGCGAAGTTGCGAAGTCTTTTCAAGTCACGCAGGTAAATATCAAGAGTAATCTTTTAAACCATAGTTAGTCTCTATCGTGATTTCGCGACTTGACGATTCTTGCCTTAAAACCCAACACCTTTGTAACTCTAATCCCCGAAGTCGCGATATTCATTAATTAATATGGGTTAATTAAGAGCTTAAGTTAAATCACAAATTATAAATAATCTCGCACCATCGCAATTTTGGGCTTTTGGGTCTCAAAGGCTAGAGGCGAAATCATCCGATATGACGAGCATCGAAAGGGGATAAAGTACTAAAAGCACAAACTTAAGGGAGCTAATATGGATTAATTAATTCCTTGAGTACCTTTTAATCGTACGATCTACGGATGAAGCTTTTAACATTTCTGCTCTTTCCCCAAGTTACAAGTCGTCAAATATTTAAGGCATTTATTTGAATTTCACTGAAGTGATTGATAGTAAGATCCCACTTATTCACTAAAATATTTTCATTAAATCATTTAACCATTATGCCGACAAGGACTAGCACAAACTTAAGTGTTTAAGCAAAGGGTTTTCTTTCGTTATCACGGTTTTCCTTTTTATTGTGCGCAAAACTATTTCACTAGGATAACTTCTGTCTGTGTTTTCAATCTTTTGCGACAGGGGATCTAATTGCAAGGTCATACACCATGGCTCCATGAAAAGCACCTAAGGAAGTCGTTGAGAGCTTAGGCCAAGGTTCAAATATTGTTTCTGATACTTCACCTCGAAGTATCAATACTATTAAAACATGGACGCATATTTCCAATGTTCTGCAGCTCGAGGTGATAAATTGCTTGGATGATTCCTGCGATGAGGAGAACGATGACATGTCCACGAAATAAAAAATCATTTCTCAAGAGGAGATGCAAAAAATAGCAGCAAGGCCATGGCTTCTCCCCTATTATGATATGGTCAGATGGGCACTGGACCATGTAGACCTCTTGACCAGAACAATTTTCAATGAACAAAGGGAAGTAGTCGGGTCTTTCAGACCAGAGCACCTACATGAAATGTATAAATTGTCACCCACTCCAAATTGTATTTACAATACCGAATTCCTAGAGTATTTCAAAAAGAAGGAATGCGAGCAGTTCGGGAAAAAATTATCCGATCTGATCAAAGACTGGGTTTCACACCCCGCGAAATTCAGGGCTGATACTAATGGAATTTATTCAATGTCCTCTTTAGAGCCACAATTAAAGTATGTAGCGATGATGACCTGTAGACTGTACAGGAAGGAGGAAACAACTCACTTTTTCCTCCCATGGGTGCCGCTCATTTATAGATTCACTGAAGGTTTTTCTTTCGACCGGGCGAAACTGATGTCGGACAGTCTCACCAGTCGAATTACTGAATATTGAGCGCAGAAAGCCAATGGGAGAAAATATTCATTCTTTATGTCTGCCTACATCATGGATGGTATTTTCTTCATGACACCTTTCCCATTGATGATATGGAGCTGGAATCCATCATATTCTAATCCTATCCATGTCTACCACTCAAAGCTTTGGGAGGACAAGGCCAAAGATTTCATCTACGAGATTTTTAACTGGGTAATGGTACCAATGCATGTTGCTATCTTCGACCATAGGCCTCCCTGGATTTCAGATAACATCACGACCAACCTGAGTAATGTAGCATATTGTTATATAGAAGCAAAGTATTTATACATCAAGGTTTTCATCACCTCCGTTCCCCCCCATGTTTTACTGTTATTTCTGCCAGATAAGATAATATGCCACGAGATCGCCAGGAAAGTTGTGCTTGGTGGAATAAAAAAGGAGCTCAAAGGACTGTCAAAGAAGGTATGGCCAGCCATCCCCATTCACACTGGGTTGTACTCTTTATTAGATTTTGGCCATGCCAAAGCCGAGGCCATGACTTTGGAGGAAATAAAGTTGGTGAACATTGAGTTCAAAAAGCACAACCCAAATAAGGTTGTGAGTAATCACTTGGCGAATTGTGGCCTGAAGAGATATGAACACGAGGATTCACCCCATGATGAAATATTCTGAGGTGTGAGGTCCTACTCTGAAGCCTTGAGCCAGATTTAGGCCTTGCCACCCAAAGATATGGCCGATTTCCTCAAATACGAGGAGCATCGAAAGAGTTGCCTCCCCCTAATTTTATAGGGAAAAACCCCAAAGCTTCCAGACGTACAACAGACAGAAGCCAAAGGCTCAAAGAACTCAAGTCATGGCAAGGAGAAAAATCAAGAAGGGATAGAAGAAAAGGATACCTCAGAATAGGGAGCCGAAATCCTCGATCGAGGAGAGAAAAAACTAGAGGTAGTTGTGCCAGGAAAGTGGGTAATAAGTCAAGCTGAGATACCCTCGTAAAAGGCAGGAGACACTTTACCGACCACATCAAAATATTCGGTCATAGACACTACCCCTAAAAAATTATCCAAGGAAATCAACAGTCTGATTGTTGTTATCACACCCTTACAGTTCACAAAGGGGAATCCTGATGCGGGATGGATTTTCAATGAAGAGATAACGCCCATTTCCATGGAAGAGTTACCTCCAAACGAATTTTTCTTTGATAAGAAAAGGAAGGCCGTAGTGAAGCAAGAATCGTATCAGAAAGCAGGCTCAATGGCTAAAAGGTTTAAAATCCCGACAGAAGGAAACGCCGTAGAAGAGGAGGAATTCACTGACAAGATAGCAGGAACACTGGGGGCTTTCACTACAAACAATCGATACTTAGTCGTAAATTTGAAGGCCCAGTTGAAATGGAAGAATTTCTTGATCGGTAAGTTGGAAGATAAGGTGGCTACGATGGAGGAAAATGCCAGGGATGAGATGATCAAAAGCCTCAAGCAAGCCCAAATACATGATCTACAGGAGATCGAGAAACTTATATCTGACCTTGAGCAGATGCACCAGTTGACGCAAATAATCCAAATGCAGGTAAGCCAGCAGGAGCAACAAATTATATAGTTACAATCAAAATTGGATGTTGTTGAAAACCAGGTTTTAGACATAAAGGTTTTTCAAGCCCAGGCTATCGAAATATGACAGAAGGTATTAGTGGCTCAACAAGACTTGCTTGCAAAAGTGGTAACCATTCAACATCACTGTTATAACCCTAATTTGCACCATACAAGGTTACCTGGCATCAAGCCATCTCAGATTCCTTCTTTGCCAAAACATTACTAAACAACTCTTCTTAAAAACACATTTTATAAAGACCCATGTGCCCTGCTCTATTACTGCATGCATGTACATGCTCGCTGACCGAAAACAACCCGCATGTACCTACAAAAGCATGAAAAAAGGAAAGTTGCCGACGGAACACACAACTTTGGGTGAGTTAACTGAGCCTTCTGGCCATGCATGGCCGAGGGTTCACCCAAATACCTAGCTTCTTCTAGCCTATAAAAGAAGGGTTAGGGGTCCCATTTGGAGGAAGAGAATCATAGTAAAGAAACTGTATCCAATTGCATATTCCCTTTGTCCCAACCCTTTAGCCTTCCTTATGCAAAGAGAAAGATAGAACAAAGAAGTTGGAGGACAGTAGAGGAAGAGCCTAGGACTAGGTTGGTGGAGTAGTGGCCAACTTCATCATTGTAAGTTGATTTGTTGAAGTTAACAATAAAGAGATACTTCTCTCGCCCCACCATGTGAGGTTTTTATGATTTATTGTATACTTGTTTATTGAAATCTCTAACCCATTAATCTATATATCAAATGCATGCGGAATTTGTTGTTTGTTTTAGGTGAATGCAGGTCATCCTTGGGAGGAGAGATGCAATCAAAAAATGATCAAGCATAAGGAGGGATCTACATCAAACGCTTGTAATAAGGTATGCAAACTTAACTATGTATTTGTTTAAGAAGAATGGGGATTAGGTCTGGGACGAAGGTAGAAAGTAGAGATCTTTAGGTCTTTTCTGCATGCATAATCTAACCCTTAGTGCTAGTCTGTAGAGGGATTTACCACTCACAACAATCACTTTCAGATGATATATCAAATGATAGATCAAATGATAGAAGATATTTCTTTGCAAGAAAGAGAAGATGGGGCGACTCGAGTTGCTTTCCAAGATGCTGTGATAGACACAACGAACGTAGAGGCGGTTAGTAGCTCCAAATTATCCATTGCAAAACAAACCAGAGGGAATATCTTACTAAAGGCTTGGGAGCAAAATATATTAGAGAGCAGGGGAAGAGCTAAGGAGGTGAGAACTTCTTGCGAAGAAACATTCACCATGATAAATAAAGATTTGCTAGACCTTGATAAGGAAGGCAGTGCTGGGATGCTGGGAAAAATCAATATAGCTAAACACATGATATATATCAAGGAAAATGAAGAAAAGAAGCAAGCTGAAATATCCCAAATAAACCAGGTTGATATGGTCCAAGTGGACAAATGGCTAGTACAGCCAAGCCTACACTTGCGGTTTATCGTCACGGAAGACCGAAAAGTGGGAAAAAGGTTCCCACAATTGGAAAAGAGTAGTTACACCTTTGAGGCCAACAACCAAGTAGAGCCTTCCAGGTTGATAGCCCAGTTGGTTGAAAGGTGCGTCAATTGCATTGAGCAGGTGAAAGAGCAGGTTTCTAGTGTTAAATAACGATAGATGTCAATCCATTCTATTTATGGAGATAGAGGAGAAAAGAAAGGAAGGCCTTCCACATGCATGGGGGAAGACAAAGAGAGAGGAAATGAAACACTTCCTTTCCTCAATTGTAATCAAAGGTTTCTAGAATGAATGAAATTTGAAGTGTTTTTTAGGCTTGTATAAATAGGCATTTTGAAGAAAAAGGAAGGGCTTTTTTTTCTTGGCAAATTGTAATAGAGAAATTTTCCATCGCCGGGAATTAATACAAAGTGAATTGAAGACTCCATATTTCATCAAGATTGAGTTATGTGATTTCTTCTGTTATTTCATGCTTCATGACATTTTTATTTGCATCTCTGATGAATGCTTTGATTGTAATTTGGTACAACCTCTACTGTGGCAATCATGTTTTAGTTATCTAATTATTTGCAGTTTTTCCTATGTATTGGCTATTAGCAGGTACAAGACCTATGGATTAATTAGATCGCTATATTTTACACTTCATTAAAGTGTTTCTCTTCTTTTTCTTCTTTTGTTACAACGTGAGATTCCTCTCGAAATGATGCCTCACATTGTTTGACAACTTTATGTTTTTCTTTCGTTTCATACATGGTTCCAAATTTTTAACTCAGTTACGGAAGATGGCCTTCAATTTGTTAAACTATTAATTTGTCTCACGGGATTTCTTTTTCTCTTGTATAAATAAAAAAATTGAATCAACAACTCAAAAAAAAAAAAAACAGTCTCTTAAATCTTTGTTCCTCAAATGACTGTGCCTGTTGCAAGGAAACCTCACATAGAACCGGGCCTCTCACACCAAACTAGCATTGCCTTAAACCTCTTTGACACTATCCTAAGAATTGAAACCACTCGGGTCGAACTAGAACATTCATGGGAAGCCATTGAACGAGACATAACCATGCAAGAACAAGTGGAAGTTAGACACAAACAACTTAGAAATACACTATAGTTTCTCTTCCAGTTGTTTTCTCCTTCCTTTATATTTTACCCTTTTATGGATGCCTAGAATCTATACTTCCTAGCCTTAAGTATAGACTCTGGAACAACATCTTTCTGGCGCCATTGCCGGGGACGAAGAATCGTAGTCACTTTCCCCTGAGAGAATGAGATTTCCAAGTTTCATTTTTTGATAGTGAACAAAGAGCGAACACCTTGTTAAGGATAAACCTTTATAATTCACTTGGTGACTCCACTTTTAAGTAATATGGCATCCTTTCAAAGGAACACCAGACAAAACCCAGATGCTAAACATATCGTGCTAGTTTATGACCCTAAAAAAATACTAAAACCAAGGGGTATTTTCAAACAAAATGCTGTTATTTACCAACCCAAGTCTACTCAGTCTAAAGATAAGACCTTTCTTGAACCTTCATCCTCATGAGAACCTTCTCTCAGAAAAAAATTGAACAATACTATCAAATATGAGACCCTAAAGTTCGAGCAAATCCTACTCGAGATTAAGATCGAAACCTCTCCGATTAATTCTTACGTTAGTAGAGGTGACATTCCTGCCGTAAAGCTCATCCTTATCGATATCCCATCGACTCTCAATATAAACCTTTTTGTCACTCAAGGCCTCAAAGAAGTTTCCATGTCCATGAACTCAACACCAGTGGGCTCTGCCATTTATATATCCTACAAGTCAGAGGAACTGAGTCCTCGTTCACCCTCTCCCCCTTTTCCAACTTTCACCTCCCCTAGTAAAAAGTTCCTCGATTTTTTCCCCCTCGACCTAGAGGAAGTTAGAGAGTCACTATAAATCTTCTCCAACCCTCTTTATAACACACCAATTTCCTCTCCTAGGTTGTCCATGGCCGCCACCAGAGGAGGAGTAGGGGGAGCAAGAGGTCAAGGCCAACAACTGCCCCCCAAGGTTTTCACCAAAGTGGCCACTAGATATGCTCCCTTGGTCCTTCTTGTACCCCTCCATGATTTACCCAAAAACTATATAAAAAACATACCCACATTCACAGGAGAAGGGGATCTAACCATAGCTAAGCATATCAACTTATTCGATCAATTAGTTGATATTCTAGGTCTCGAACATGAGGACGTGTATTCCCATTTGTTTGTCCAAACCTTCAAGGGACAAGTAAGAACTTGGTTTTGGAGCCTGCCCCCAGGTTCAATATTATCCTATGATGCGTTAGAAGACCTTTTTCTCAAACAATGGGGTGAAATAAAGGATCATTTATACTATTTGATCGAGTTCGGGACTTTAAGGAAAAAGGGATTTGAAACTGTTATGGAATTTATCCAAATATTTAACAAATTGTACAATAAGATCCCTGTTGAAGTTAAACCGTCCCAACCTGCAGCCAAGGTAAATTTCATAGGAGATTTTGAACCTGATTTCTCTCTACTATTAAGAGAAAGGAGGGGGGCCGACTTAACCCAAATGCAAGATGACACTGTGGAAATTAAGTCAAACATGATAGCTTCGGGTAAATTAAAAATGAAGATCGAAACGGGAAACAGGGAAACCAAATGTTTTAGAGAACAAGCGGGTCCCTCTAGATTTGGAAGGTCCTCAGATGACAAAATGGATGACATGGCTAGGATAATAAAATAGATATCAAACAAAATCTCAAGAATGGAGCTAGACCAATCCAAATCTGATCAATTCATTAAGAGAGAATTTAGGAGAAACCCCAATCCTCAAATTCAACAAAGACAGATTAAAAATAAAGATCAAAAAATTCAAACACCTCTAAAAAATGAAAGTTTTATTGGAGGAAATTATATGCAAGAGTTTGAGTATTTGGAAGAAGATGTAAAAAATTTAGGTGATGACTGTATACAACCTCACTTGACGAAAGAAGATTATGAGAAATCTCTAAACGTTGGACAACCATCAGTTCTAGATAGTTGCCTAAACAATGCTAATGATATCGCTTATCAAGGAATGGATGACACCATAATGGCTGAGCTCCAACATAAATACAATCTGAGGCCTAAAAACAAACCTGTGTCAACTGCTCAACCCAAGAATTTTTTTCCTAGGGGCTAAACATATGAGCCCGTCTAGAGAGAGATCGAGACGTGGAATAATAGAGGGGTAGACTCGCAGAATATAAACGTAAAGGAGGCTGAAACCCAAGTGAGAATAACTAATACAGTTGAAACGTGAACACCTGGAATGCCTAGAACTGTTGAAAATAAAACAGTGAAAACAAATAAGATGGATAGGAAAGAGTTCGAAGTTTCAGCCAAGGAAATAGATAAAATTGAGGGAAGTTCTTTCCTAGAAAACGAGATAAATAAGATCAAGATACCAATACCTTTGGTCGAGTTGGCAAGGAATCCTTTGTACCAAAAGCAAATAACCAAGATGATAAATTTTTCAGATTTAGAGAGTCAGTCTAACGTGATAAATCTAGAAGATGATAAGCCTAATATCACTTTTGGTCCACATTTTGAAGGTGCTAGAGATACTGTCGCTCCCTTCTATATTACCTTGAAAGTGCATGATCGACTATTGCATAATTGCATGTTGGAATCTGGGGCGTCTCATAACATAATGCCCAAATCCATTATGGATAAACTAGGTCTCGAAATCACCAGACACTATGGAGATCTTTACTCGTTCGATTCAAGGAGAGTTAAGTGCATGGGAATGATCAAGGATTTAGTAGTCTCCCTCACCTAGATTCCAGTGAAAAATGTCCTAATGGATGTAGTTGTCATTGATATACCCATGAAGTACAATTTTCTATTATCTAGATATTGGGGAGCCAAGCTCAGGGGATCCCTTCAACTGGATATGACCTACGTCACAATCCCTGTTTTTGTCAGGCAGTTCACTCGGTTATACAGGGAAAAACGGTTGACATATACGGTAAGTGATCCTCAAAATCCTAATAATTACCCTGTTAATATCACCGATCAAGACCTGGGAAATTGTATTCTGTCCTTTGACGATAGTGAAAATAATTGTACGAAAGAAAGTTATATTGATGAAATCAAAACTAAAAACAGAGCTAAAAATTTGTATAACACTAGAACTTGGAATATGTTTTTCTATGGTTCTTCATCGTGTGAAGGAGCACGTGCGAGCATGCTTTTCATAGCACCTAAAAATGAATTCGTCGTCCCTTTCTCTTATAGGATATAATGGGACATAGACTACACAAACAAGGTATGCGAATATGAAGCTCTAGTCTTGGGACCGGAAGCTGCCAAGAAGCTAAACATAAAGAACTTAGAGGTCTATGGGGATGCAGAATTGATTATGAAGTAGGTAAATCGGTAGTACCAGAGCAAGCACCTGAGACTGAGGTCCTACATAAATTGCACCTGGGATCTAATGGAAAATTTCATTTGGTCGATAAAGGTTCATTTCATCCCATGAGCCGAAAACCAACAAGCCGATTCACTGGCCAAAGCAATGTCGACTTTCACACCCGCTACTGTTTTAAAATTAAAATACCACATAGAGGTAAGGCACAGACCATCCATACCAAACAACATACAACATTGGCAGGTATTCAAAGATGATGAACAAATCATAAAGTTTCTAGAAATGGTGGATGATTTCTCCGAAACTCACATTGACCAGGAAAACCAAAATGACCATACCTGGATTATGCAGGAAGGGGAGGAGCCTTAGGAGTTCTAAGAAAAAATCACAAATCATCGCATGCTAGTGTTAAAAAATAATCAGATCCCTAAGGGCCTGATACCTCTGGAAAGGCTATTTGACCAAAACAACATGCCTCTGAAGTCTACCTTGCAGCCCCAACTAGAGGAGGTCAAAGATTGTGATGTAGGCACCGCTAAAGAACCTAGGATAGTGAAACTATCAAAGTACCTTCCTCTCAAGATGAAAAGCAGGTATGCAGACTTACTCAGACGGTACAAGGATGTTTTTGCATGGACTTACAATGAGCTGAGAACCTACGACACCTCTGTGATCAAACACAAGATACCTTTGAAACCAAGAGTTAAACCATTCAGACAGAAGCTCAGGAAAATCAACCCCATTTTTTTTCCCGTGGTCGAAAGAGAAGTGAGAAAGATATTAGACACAAAAATAATCGTGCCTCTTAGGTACTCTGACTGGGTGGCGAACCTAGTCCCGATCAAGAAAAAGAGTGGGGAAATAAGACTGTGCATAGATTTCAAAAACCTAAATAAATCATCTCTCAAAGACAATTATACTCTACCCAAGATGGATCATGTATTAGAAAAGGTAGTCGGTGCTAATAGAATGTCGCTGACCGATGGGTTTTCGGGTTGCAATTAGATCGCGGTCAACGGAAAGGATAAGGAAAAAACCACTTTCACTATGCCTTGGGGTACATTCATGTATGAAAAAATGCGTTTTTGTTTGATGAACACAGGTGCCACCTTCCAAAGAGATATGGACATCACCTTCATTGGTGAAAGAGACAGATTTTTGGTTATTTACCTCGACAACCTGACTGTGTTCTCTAAATCTGACGAAGACCACCTAATACACCTCCAACAAACGTTCGAGAAATGCCAAAAGTTTGGTTTGTCCTTGAATCCCAAAAAGTCTCATTTCGCAATGCAAGAAGGTAAACTCTTGGGCCATATTGTGTCTCGGGATGAAATTAAAATCGATCCTAAAAGGGTTGAAGCTATAGACACAATAAATATTCCTAGAAACGTTAAAGAAATTCAGTCTTTTTTAGGAAAAATATTTTTTTTGTGAAGGTTCATTCTGAATTTTACTGAAATCGTGAAATTGATCACAAATATGCTCAAGAAAATCAGTGCAGTCAAATGGACGGTCGAAGCCAAAGTGTCATTTTCCCAGATAAAGAAAGTTATCAGCGAAGCACCTATACTAGCGAGCCTTGACTACCTGAAGGAGTTTTTGATTTTCTCATTCGCATCTCAACACACAATTGTGGAGGTACTCCAAAAAAATGAGGAAGGTTTCGAGCAACCGATATCATTCTTCAGTAAAAGTCTTAGAGATGCCAAATTAAAATATGATATAATGGAAAAACAAGCATACGCTATGTTGAAGGTGCTAAAATCTTTCATGACTTATGTGCTACACTGCAATGTGATAGCATATGTACCTATCTATGTTGTAAAACACATATTGGTACATCCCTATAGTGACGGAAAGAGGGGTCGGTGTCTCGCCAAGATTCAAGAATTCGATCTGGAAGTGAAGCTGGCAAAACTGGCAAAAGGACAGGGTTTGGCTAAGCTCATGGTTGAAACGAATTTCCAAGCACTTGGGATAAATAACCTGCAGGAATATGAAGAAGATGTGGACATAGATGCTTTCGATGACCAAATATCTACGATTGAAATCGAAGAGAGGTTTGTTTCATCAAGCTAGTATAAAGACATAGTCTCCTACTTATTGACCCTGAAGTGCCCTGATGATCTGTCTCCATCTAAGACCAGGACACTAAAGGTACATGCGGTGAAGTACTGTATATCTGAAAGAAAATTGTATTGGAAGGACCCATTAGGCTTCCTACTGGTTTGTCTAGTGGAATCTGAAACAAAAAAGGTCATAAACGAATTTCACGAAGGGGTATGTGGAGGACATCACGCGTGGAGGGCGACATCTTATAAAATCCTGAGAGTGGGATATTATTGGCCTAGGATATTCTCAGATGTCAACGCCAAATTCAGAGCCTGCAAACCTTACCAGTTGTTCGCAGGCAAACAAAAACTCCCAGATCTACCTCTGGTCCCAGTAAAAGTAGAAGCCCCCTTTCAACAATGGGGATTGGATTTTATAGGCGAAATCAACCCACATTCCAGTGCTCAACATAAATGGATCTTGAATACCACGAATTACTTCACCAAATGGGTGGAGGCCATTCCGACTAGAAAGGTGACTGATTCAGTGGTTATAGATTTCCTGGAAGAGAACATACTATCCAGATTCGTCTGTCCCCGAAAGATAGCCACGGACAATGCCCATGCATTCAAGTCTATGGAAATGGTTAGTTTTTTCCAAAAATATAACATCATATTGGGACACTCCACCACATATTACCCTCAAGGAAATGGGCTAGTTGAATCATCAAATAAAAGTTTAATTACCATAATTAATAAAGTGCTGAGTAAAAACAAAAAATATTGACATGTGCATCTCAAGTACGCTTTGTGGGCAAATCGGATAGGCATGAAGAAATCTATTGGCACTTCGCCTTTCCAACTGTTATACGGGACTGACGTGTTATTTCCTATAAATCTAGCGCTTCCTGTAATGAAGCTCTGGGAAGATGAGAAAGAATAACCAAACCATGTCACAAGGAGAATAAACCAACAGATTGAATTTCACCAGCACAGGGCCGAGGTGGACAAAAGGATGCAGAAATACCATGACAACATGAAAGCACTATTCGATCATAAGGCAAAAGACAGGGAATTCCTCCCTTGCGATTTGGTTTTGAAATGGGATGCTAGGAGGGAAGACTCTGCAAAACATGGAAAATTTGACCATATCTGGTATGGACCTTTCAAAGTCACAACTTTTGAAGGGAAGAATTCATTTCTATTAGAAAATCTAGATGGTAAAATCCTCAACGCTGCTGTCAACATGCGTTATTTGAAGCACTACATGCATTGAATGATTGTTCCAAATTTCCACTGTATATACCGGTTTGTTTTCCTTGTTTTTGTTTTAGAGCTTTTCAATAAGTTCTACTTTCATCACAAACAAAACAGGTTAGAAATTTCTTAGAAGTTGAGATACAAAAGTTTTCAATACGTCGAGTTCCATAAATCTTGATGCCCTGATACTTTTCATGTTGTTTGCCTACAAGATTAAAGCTTACGGTCCACACAGTAAAGGGAGAAAATTGATGGTCACGCATTGGGAAATTGACTCGCCCAAAACAGGTGATAAAAGAAGATTTGTTAAGAAGAAAATGAAATGGTAAGGCAAGGGTATAAATCTCTGAAACATTTGGTTTTAAAATGAATATCACTTAAGCACAACAATGATCTCATGAAAAGGATATGTTTTCTTGACGTATCATTAAACAATTTTTTTTTACTAGGGATTTAAAAAAAAGAAGAAGAAGAATCTCACCTCGACAATTTAAAAATATTTAAATCAAAGAGGGAAGTAAAGATTCTCCAAGAAAGAGTTCTAATAGTCAAGATTGCATTGTATGACCTGAGTTGTATGATACCTCAAAACCTTCTCTGTCATCTCCTCACTATCCTTGGATCTCTCTCCTTGAAACCTAGATACCTTCCCCTGGCCTCTATAGAGGAAGAAGAGGTTATGCTTCATCTCTGGAAGCTGGAAAGAAAATCTTAGAAAATAAGCTGGCCTTCACGACTCCTCGGTCTCCTGCTGAAACAAAATTATCCATAGGTTGATCCTAACTCTCTTAGGTCTTTTAATAGGTTTCAAATGGTTAAGACTTGCTCATAGGAAGACCCCTGGAAATAAATTCTCCCATAAAATTCCTGCAGACTAGGATGTTTTGAAGGTCAAGAGAAAGTTGGTCCAGAGTGCTCAAAGCAAGGTGACAGGCCACTGTAGTGAATATTACACAGATATCACCCCTGGTATACTTTATACCAAATTGATTTCCCCCACTTCATATTCCAAAAGTAAAATATAAGACAGATGGAGAAAATAAATTCATAATTGATTGCCCCCATCTAGTCCAAAGAGATGATGAAAGGAAATTCATAAAATGATTGCCCCCATCTCATCGTTTTAATGCAAAATCGCAGTTTGGAGTGGTGAAAGGAAATTCAATAAAGGGAACCAGATAACTTCACCGCAGTACTGAACAGGCTCACTGGCAGTGAAGCAATATCTAAGATATCTGTTAGGCTGTCATACATAAATTATACTACACTCTAGTAATTAGCCTTTTCGAAATTAGATGTACAACCCAAGTTCATGCAGGTCTCCCTAATTTAAAGCATGGAATTTTCTTCGTTTTGATGCAAGCTAAAACCTACAGTACCTGTTGAATTTCCTAAGATCGTTTTGACCATCTTAAGCAAACCTGATGTAAGTCTCGAGAAATGGAAAGTTACCGAATGGACTGCAGTTGAGTTTAGAAAGCGTGTCGAGTTTTGAAAGTTTTCTCGAAATAAATTTGAAATCTCAAAGTTCCCTCTATTTCCTCCTTCCAAACAAGTTTCAAAGAAGCAGGTTAATGACTCCGTTTACCCAATACATGCACTTGGTCTACTTTTCTTCCCGTCCCACAAGGAGACGAGATCCCTAGTTGGAGCCTATGTTGGAATGTATTATTTTATTTTTTATACTCTTGATTCAAAGGTTGGAGCTTGCCTTCTTTATAAATAAGTAAGAGGCTATAATTAAGCCCAAATGCCAGATTTTAGGATCTCGCGTATTTCACGATGTACCTGCCAAGCTCCGATATCCCGACGCACGAAGTAGCGATAAGGTTTAATTATAACCACCGTTATCGAGCCTCTAAGTAAAGATCATTTGATGTCATCACCTCGTGCTCTCTCATTTCGGGATTTACTCATCGAACACTTTCCGAACCTCTGAGATGCGAAGTTGTGAAGTCTTTTCAAGTCACTAAGGTAAATATCAAGAGTAATCTTTTAAACCATAGTTAGTCTCTATCGTGATTTCGCGACTCGACGATTCTTGCCTTAAAATGCAACAACTTTGTAACTCCGATCCCCGAAGTCGTGATATTCATTAATTAAGATGGGTTAATTAAGAGCTTAAGTTAAATCACAAATTAAAAATAATCTCACACCATCGAGATTTTGGGCTTTTGGGTCTCAAAGGCTAGAAGAGAAATCGTCCGATATGACGAGCGCCAAAAAGGCAATAAAGTGCTAAAAGCACGAAATTAAGGGAAATAAGCTGGATTAATTAATGCCTTGAGTAGATTTTAGTCATACGATCTACGGATGAAGCTTTTAATGTTTCTTCTCTTTCCCCAAGTTACAAGTCGTCAAATATTTATGGCATTTATTTGATTTTCACTGAAGTGATTGACAGTAAGATCCCACTTATTCGCTAAAATATTTTCATTAAATCATTTAACCATTCTTTCGACAAGGACTAGCACAAACTTAAGTGTTTAAGAATAGGGTTTTCTTTCATTATCTCAACTTTCCTTTTTATTGTGCGCAAAACTATTTCACCAGGATAACTTTTGTCTGTGTTTTCAATATTTTAAGACAGGGGATCTAATTGCAAGGTAATACACCATGGTTGCATGAAAAGCGCCCAAGGCAGTCGTCGAGAGCTTAGGCCAAGGTTCAGATATTGTTTTTGATACTTCACCTCGAAGTATCAATACTATTAGAACATGGATGCATATTTCCAATGTTCTACAACCCGAGGTGATAAATTGCTCGGATGATTCCTGCGATGAGGATAATGATGACATGTCCACCAAATACAAAATTGTTTCTCAAGAGGAGATTCAAAAAATAGCACCAAGGCCATGGCTTCTCCCCTATTATCATATGGTCAGATGGGCACTAGACCATGTAGACCTCCTGACCAGAACGATTTTCAACTAACAGAGGGAAGCAGTCGGGTCTTTCTGACTAGAGAACCTACAGGCAATGTATAAATTGTCACCCACTCCAAATCATATTTACAATACCGAATTCCTAAAGGAGTTTAAAAAGAAGGAATGAGAGTAGTTCGGGAAAAATTTATCCGATCTAATCAAAGACTGGGTTTCACACCCCGTGAAATTTAGGGCCGATACTAATGGAATTTATTCAATCTCCTCTTTAGAGCCACAGTTCAAGTATGAGGCGATGATGACCTGTAGAATGTACGGGAAGGAGGACACAACTCACTTTTTCTTCCCATGGGTGCCACTCATTTATATATTCGCTGAAGGTTTTTCTTTCGACTTGGCAAAACTGATGTCGGGCAGTCTCAACAGTCGAATTACTGAATATCGAGCGCAGAAAGCCAACAGGAGAACATCTTCATTCTTTATGTCTACCTACATCATGGACGCTATTTGATTCATGACACCTTTCCCATTGATGAGATGGACTCCATCTGATGCTGAGCCTATCCATGTCTACCACTCGAATCTTTGGGAGGACAAGGCCAAAGATTTCATCTACGAGATTTTTAACTGGATAATGGTACCGATGCATGTTGCTATCTTCGGCCATCCTCCTCCCTGGATTTCATATAACATCACAACCAACCTGAGTAATGTAGCAGATTGGTATATAGAAGTAGAGTATTCATACATCAGGGATTTCGACACGTTCATTCCCCCCCATGTTTTTTCGTTATTTCTGCTAGATAGGCTAATACGCCATGCGATCGCCAGGCAAGCTGTGTGTTATCACTGAAATTTTGTCCACAAATGGTTGCAAGAATTCAGCATTGTCAAACAGTTATGAGGACATCAATGGACCTGAATTAACACAAAAGAAATCACAAAGGGTCAAAAACTATACAAAATAGTGAAAAATTGAAGGGCGCTATGAAGACACTGGGCACACGCACATATGCACGAAATAGAAATGCAAGATTCATGCACATGTGCACGATGCGCGACTGTTGTCGAAGAAAGACGTGCACCTGATAAACGACACATTTATGAGAGTGGTCAGCCTCCCACCCACTTCTGGTTCGGCTTCCAAGTTGATTTGACACTCAAATCTGGATTGGATTCGACTGGATGGTTGGTCAAAGACCTATAAATGCCCTATTTAGCCTCTTTACACACTACAAACTAGTTGAACAATAGCTCAAAGGAATGCTATAAAAAGGCCATGGATACACTTCATTTTTCAAGGAATTTCATAGCAAAGTTATGCTACCATTATTCTCTTGAGGACTCTTCTATGTTTGCCAAGAGTATACTTGTATCATTGCTTTGGGCAATCCATCTCACCCCTTGAGTGGATTAGCAAAGAATTCTTTCACCATTTTCATTTTCTTTTTCAAAGTTGTAAGAAGAGCTTATTTGGGGGGGTCCAAGAGCCCTCCCTTGGAGGAAGAAGGGACTCATAGTCCCCTTGCTTCTTGGTGTTTTATTTCACTAATATCAGCCTTATCATTGGTGACATGGGTCTCATTCTTTCTTTTGTCCTTATGTCCCTATGTTTATAAATTTAGTTGTTGTTTTATTTCTTAGTTTAATTCTTAGTTGTTGTTTTATATTTCTTTTTCTAAACCTTTTCCTTGCAGCTGTCCTGCTTAGTAAACCCAACTGAGCCTGCAAGCACCTCTATTTTTCTCACTAAGGTGACGAAAGAGGCGCAACATATTGGCGACTCCACTGGGGAAAGGTATCAATTTCCTACCCCATTTGGGTTTTTCTAGCTCTTCTTTTAGTTTATTTAACTTGCAGGTGCACTAAACGGCCTAAGACGACTTGCCAATCATCCAATTCCAAGTTGAATTGGGAGAATTCCACCCGAAATTTTCATTCACGTCCATGTGTCACCTGTGCATGGGTTTTTAGGCCCACAGACGTGCATCGTGCACACATGCTCTTAAGGAACAATTATGTTCTGCGCACGTGCGCTCATTAAGTCTTTTCTGTCTACGCAGATGCGCTCTATGCGCCTCTGTCTCCACTGAGACCCGCGCATCTGTGCGGAAATTCACATTGTAAATTTTTTGAGATGTGGGGAAGGCCATTAGCTTTCTTAAAAAAAAATTCAAGCATGTTTTAAAGCTGCACCACACTTATTCCCCTCATCATATAAAGGGGTTAGTCAGAACACATAGGCACTTAGGGGGTTAAAATCAATTTCCTCTTTTTCTTTCATATTTCGCGACATGGATGGCTTGTTTTGACTCAAAATATAAGTTGGAAATCATTTTTAATCACATTTAACTTGCATTGGGACTAGAAGTTGGATAACAATCGCTTAGTATGCTCTTCTCTCACACCTTCAAGCGACCTTGAGAATCAAAAGAAGATTGTGAAACGATTTCATCTCCCTTAAGAACATTAAAACCTTTAGGAGAGGACAACAACCCTTCTTGGGACTTCTCTTAGTTTATTTTTTCAAACACATCTTAATATTGTAACGGGCCCATACATGCCCACATGCTACAAAGATAGGATAGTATTGAAATTTTCTTTCTTAGATCAAATCACTAGGGAAGTTTAAAGGTTTTGTAATGGGCCCATACATGCCCACATGATCAATCTAGGATAGTTTCAAAGATTTTCTTAGATTACATCACAATAGGGAGTTAAAGGGATAGTAACGGACCCACATGTCCACATGNNNNCTTCCTAGGGACTTTTGAATTATGCAAGGTTGTACCAAAGGCACTTAGTTAATTAGGTAATCAACACATGTAAAGGACCAAGCAAAGTCCACATGCAGCAAGGTGACACTTAATTCACTAAAAATTGGCACACTTTCACTCATTCACACACAAAAGTCACTTATCACTCACATAGCTTCTTCTTGAAATGTGGAGGTCAAAGTAAGTTTCCTCCAAAGGGATTCCGAAAACACCCCACCCTTTTCTTGATGAAACTATCCACTCCCATTTAAATTCAATGAGGTTGGTTCACACCCCCAACCTCTCAAAACAACTACATATAATTTTTTTCTAAAAACTCACTAAGTTTTCCTCCACAGGAGGTGCCAAGAGAAATTTTTTAGTCTAGGTAGGATTTTGGGGATAGGCATCCAAATAACTCCCCATTATCTGGTTCTCACATTGTCAAAACCATAGAAGTTGTCAACTAGGGAACTGAAAATCCTCCAAGTCAAGTGTTCCTAACACCATAAGGTAGGGAGATACCCATGAAGGGCTGAAGGCCAAGGTCACCCCTTGAGGCACCCACCTCTTGGATGGGATCCAGCCCGTGACCCATTTCTTAGGCCGAAAATCTAAATGCCACACTTTGACCGAGGTACCTAGTGACCAAATTTTAGGACATCTACCTAGGTGGCAATTGTGGTCTGCAATTGCACCTTGATTGGATTTTTTATGGCTATTGGGAAATATCACAAGCTCTTTCGGGATATGCCCCCTTTACCCCTCATTATAACCAATTATTTCAACCTTTACTAGTTTCTCTTCCGGTGACTTCATACCCCACTGTTGAGTACTATTGGAAGTTCCAGTGCTATTTGAGAGGAAGGACGTTACATGTTCTAGGACACGAGCATTTGTTTTCTTTGATTCCCCACGTGGAAAAGACCCACTTATCCACATATATGCTTCTTTTTCAAAACACTTTATGTATGATTCCCTTCTGACTACATTTTGATTTGGATATATATATTGTGTAAAGTTCAAAATTTGCAACATAAAGACCCTTGTTTCTTTATTACTCTCACCACCATTTGCACACATTCACTTAGCTAGTCACACATCATAGGGGACCCACAAAATCCCCATCATTCATGACGCTTGCTAAACCTCCCTCCTATCTTAGGGGGAGTGTCTGGTCTTTCCCACTCATCGGCACCACCTTCACACACTCCTGTGAGTGCTACTGTTTTAGGATCAACTTTGCTTAGTTCCACATTACTTGGGTCCACTTCCCAAGTCCCTCCATCCACTTGCTCTCCTTTACATGGAAATAGCAGACCAACTTCCTCTCAAGGGGGAAGTACCAACCCACCTAGCCCCCCTCAAGGGTCAGGTTTACAACACACTTACACCATGGTTGGAGATAATCCTCCACCCCCACTACAGATGCCATATTTGGCCTCTCTCAAAATACCAGATCTAAGAAAACTCAACAATGATCCTATATTGCACGACCCCACATGGCCTGTAATGCCCACCAAACTACCTTCAGACATACCCAAGTTTAAAGGAAAGGAAGGAGATGACCCTGCCAACCATGTCATGACTTTTCACCTATGGTGCTCTTCCAACAACATTATGGATGATTCCATTAGACTACGATTATTTCAACACACACTCACTGGCCCATCAGCCAAATGGTACGTAGATGAAAAATCAGGGTCCCATGCGACTTTTGAATCCTTGGCCAAAGCATTTTTGACCTTCTTCCAACTACCAATCCGCCACAACAATGCTCTAGAACTACTCTCTAATTTCAAACAAACCTCAGACACACATATCGCTGATCACATTCATGAGTGGTGTAGGTGACGTAGTTTGTGCAAAGCAGAAACCACCAAACAACAGTGTCTTGACTGGTTTTTTAGATCACTTGTCTCTCTCCTCGGTAAGGATGTAGCTTCCACCTTCCCTCAATTTGAAGAGAAATCCATCAGTAAGGCTCAATAGTATGACCTCATCTATGCAAAGTTAGGGTACTTATACACTGTACTTCCTAATCTCCCAAAACCTGTACCATTTGGCCAAGACAAACCTGGGATGTCTCACTCAGCAGATAGACTGATTGGTAACACCACTCACCATGGTCCACAACCCCAACAACCACCAATGTATGGAATACCTCAATACCCGCCGGCATACGGGGGCAATTCTTATTACCCCCCACCCCCTTATCAACAACCATACCCTGTTGCTATGCATCCGCCCATCAGTGGGCCACCGCCGCCACCCCCCATACACCCACCTATTCAAACAAGTTCTGGTACCCCCTCTACCTCAGCTTATAGTACTAGCGAAAGTACCACGCCTTCCTATGTATTTTACAGATTGTTACCCCCACAGAATCCTTACTTTCCATTTCCTGGTCCCCCACAACCCCATGCTGGGGTAAATTTTGTTCAACCCTCTCCCGTTCAGTAATATCAAAATTTTGAACAGTTGAATATGAAAAATCCAACCCATCCATCGAACAATGCCAAAAAGAAAGGACAAAATAGGAACAACAACAACCCAGGTCAAGGCGGGAATCAACCCCAACAGAACCAACCTACTGGGGGCAACTAGAACCAAGGGAATCAGAACCCCCGGGGGAGAAATAATAATAGGCGTCAAGGGAGAAATAAAAATACTGTTAAAACCAACTTCCCTTGTTCCCTTTGTGGTGAGTTAGGTCATTACACTCATATTTGCCCCCAAATCGCTGATTTTAAATGGTTGAAAGACTCAGGCAGTCTACCCCATCCTCCAGCACTGCCTGCCCCTCAGCAGGAACCACAACAATACGTGCAACAACCCCCCCTATCGTGCTGCAAAATCCTATTCCACACCAAGGTGTGATAAACACCCAACAGGATGCAAAACATCCCCCACCTCAGGTGGGACAGTACCAAAACCCCAACAATCTAGTAGATCGCACAATCCTCCTCACTAGTGAGGAATAAATCCTTCTACAAACACATAACCGTCAGTATCATGCACCCACCGAGTCTCCTCCCATCCCTCCAGAGACAAACCCTGCACCAATGGGACCCCCGTTGGTGATCCCTCTCCCTAACACAGAGCCACCTCTTTGCATCCCTTGCATCCCATTATGCAGGAATGTCCACAACCCATAGGCTCGGGAAGCTCATAATTACATTTTGGTTGATGACTTAGCACAATCCCTGGCTTCCATGTCAGTCTTAGAAGTCCTTCAAACTTGTCCCACTCAGTAAAAATCTTTACTTTCTACCTTGGGGGAAGTTGACCCCGCAGATACTTGACTCATTACATTTGATCTCGACAGTGGAGAACCTCACCTTCCCACCTTGATCTCTTTTCAAATCCCAGTAAAAATATGGAACATCAAAGTTCATCGGTGTATCATCGATGAAGGTGAATCTACATGCATTATGTCCGAATCTGTATGGCAGAAACTTGGTTCCCCGAACTCATACCCTCTACCATTACCTTATGAGCTTACGACGGATGACCATCATCTCCTGAAGGACTCTTCCAAAATGTCCCCGTAGAACTCAGGGGAAAGACTATTCTCATCGACATTGAAGTTATCGACGCCCCACTCGATTATAATATCTTGTTCGGTCGTAGCTACATGTAAGCTATGAAGGCAGTGGCCTCTTCTATCTTTCGAACAATGGTGTTCCCCCACAACGAAAAGATCATTACCATTGACCAAGTCTTACATGACGAGCCTAACCCATCTGCCAACATCGATAACATTCTTCCTCTCATCCATACGAGTCATGACGCATACCCACTCGTCGAGATGGGTCTTGGAATTTTCAAAGATCCATCATTGTTAGGAACTTACCATAGAGCACCACTGCTCCTTCATCCTGTTAGCGCTCTGTAATTTTCCCAAGGCTGTAAGGCAGTCGCAGAGGCAACATCAAAACCACTTCGAGTCTTGGATCTAGCCCTCCAAGACTCAGAGAGGGATCTCTCTGTCTGATATAGCTTTGTTTTAATAGGTATTAGGATAGTTATTCAAGTGTGGGGTTGGGGTTTTTGAAAATATTTAGATGAGGATGTGGTTGACGAGTTTCTCAGATCACCATTGGGCTATGGGGTCGGTTTATAAGACAATGATCAAATCAAATCTAGAGGTAAATGTCTCCACAAGGAAAGATAGTAACGATTGTTGGATCGAATCAAGTTTAAAGGGTGTCAATTTGAGGAAGAAAAGGTGGAGGAAAACTGAGCAAATGAGCAGTTAAGAATTCATAGACTGCGTTTTAGAAGAAAACATAAAGATTATTGAAAAATTTGGACAAAGAGT
The DNA here is from genome assembly GCA_009831015.1 of Picea engelmannii. Lineage (NCBI taxonomy): Eukaryota > Viridiplantae > Streptophyta > Pinopsida > Pinales > Pinaceae > Picea > Picea engelmannii. The sequence continues at coordinate 398,574 of ML796455.1, forward strand.
ATGCACGCATAAATTCTTCTCCATTAAATATTTTTCAATAATAAGAAATGAAAATGATTGAATGATAGCAGAAAGATAATTAAAAACAGACAAGGGACACACCACCAACACTGCTACATGAGAATCCTGTAAATCATTTCCTCCATCACTGATTTGTCATTCCAAAATTACAGAGAAACCTCCTGAAGTAACAAGGCCCACAGTCCAGCCAAAAAGGGCCAAAATATTTCCACAGGTCGAACCCTTTTACATTAAAAACCTATGAATAAATAGGATAGATCATCCCAATAAGTTTCGGAAGTCGGTTTAACCGCCTCGGCCAAAAATAGCCACCACTCCCACAAAATTTGGAGTTTTCTGCCATGAAAAACGGACCGGTTTTCTGCGAAAAAGGGGTCCGAACAGATGTGTTTTTCTCTTTAACGATGACACATGGGTGAAAAATGAAAGAGGTTATTGTATATAAGCATGTTCTAGACAAAAAAAACCTTCGGTTTCACCAAATTCATCCCCAGCTGGCCGTGACAACTCCTGCAAGATCGAGACTGTAACGAAAAATTGAGAATCTGGACAAATGGGCCTCAAAGATGTCTTCGATTCTCCCTGATAGTAGCACCGTTGAAACAACTGGGAGAGGCTTTTGTTCCTCAGCCCGTGATGAGAAAAAACCTCTCTCATATTTTTAAAATCCATCTTCGTTTGCACAGAATCTGCCTCGGACGAAGACATGGTAAAACAGGCAAAAATTGGCAAAAATATGGAAAAGTGGTTTATTTTGGTGAAAAGAGGTATTCCGGACCCCCACCCTCCATTAAAGGTAGAACGGATGGGGGGGTTCAAAATATAATCTGGAACTTTGATTTAGGTGCCCGTCCCTGGGCCGTTCATATGTGCACAAGTATTATTTATGATTCCAGACCCCCCCCTCTCGTTAAATTCCGGATGGTGAGGGGGGGTCCGGAAAAATTATGGTGCGTTGATTTAAATGGTAAGTGTGATGGGTTTGTACGGGGTGTATGAAAGTGCATGGAGGTAGGTGTGGGCGGGAGTATGAAGGGGTGAGTGGAGTGTGATGTAGGAGGGGGGTGAGTGGAGTGTGACGTATGAGGGGTGGGGTATGGGTAGACTTAGGTTATGTGAATTTTAAGTTTGTTTTTGTTATATTTTATATTATATGTTATTTGTTCACGTTTTATGTATTTGTTTATTAATTTTTTTTTATATGTGTTTTATKTTTTTTATAATTTTTGTATTTTGTATTTTATGTTTTATTATAATTCTTATATTACTTTTTGTTATTTTTATTTTATTTATTTTTTGTTTGTTTTAAATTGTTTTTAATATTTTTATTTAATCCAAAAACTAACTAAGGTACTAACTTAGGTTTTAACTTAATTATTAATTAATTAATTAATAACTAGTTATTTATTAGCTAGTTTAACCTATAATAACCTTACTTATTTAATCTAACTAACTTTATTGCTAGAATTATTAACTTAATGTTTTTATCCTAAGTCTGTTTATGCAAGGACGGGTGAGATTGGCGAAGGGGTGTAGTCGACTGGACATAGGACAAGGGGGTGAGGGCGCAATGTGGATGAAGGATGCAGCAGGGTGATGGGGGATCGAGCGAAAAGAATGGAGGGAGGAAATGGGATCAACTGAGCCATACTTCGTCATCACGAGAGAAACGACAAATCAACAATCGAAGAATCGAGTTGCCTATAATTATAGGATGCCAACACATCCTTCCAATCAAGAATGCATCGTGTCATCTAACGAAACTAACACCGAGGATACCCTTCCTCTTAGGGAGGCTTCTATCATATGTGATGTCCCACTAGTCGTAGAACACCCCCCTCATGGGCCTCCTGCGAACTCATCGACCCCACCAATCCACGATTTCACCTCTCCCCAAGGACATATCCCAGTTTGGGAGACAGTTCCCCAAGCCATCACTCAAATCCCCTTCTTTTACCCTCCACCGGGCATCGAAGATTTCCAGGTAGCCGCAACGCTTACCCTCCCTAAATGGTGTTAGTAATCCTAGTTTGGTATTTACATCCACCCGAGATGGTCCCTCGACCATCTCTTCCCCCCCAAACGGAAGGAATCCTAATGACGATTCCCATACTTACTCCCACTATACCCTCTACACCCCCACTCACTACTCCCCTGCCACAACTGGGGGTAGGAGAAAGAAAAAGGAGCCCATAGCTCCACTTCCTCTGCGCGTTCAACCCCCTTGCGTGCTATGTGAGAAATATGGACACCAAACCAACAACTTCCCTTCTCTACCAGAGTTACGGAATTTGATTCCACTCAATCAAACTCCCCCAACACTCGCCACTATAGCTAGTACTACCTCTACCACCCCCATTCAAGTCGTAAAGGGTTGAGAACCAAATTCTCTTGCGCTATATGTTTAGAATATGGCCACTATACCCACCATTTCCTAGCACTAGCATGCTTTCGACAGACATTAGCCGCAGTACGCCAAAAATTCTAGAGTGAACCCAGTCCATCTATGTCATCCTTACCAACAATCATTGACATACATTATGTCACAACTTTAGTCAATGAACATATGAGATGCCCTTGCTCTCTATTTGAATCATTAGATCATTTTACATACCAATGTCCTATGATCATTGAATACCGACAACACCAATTGACCCTACTTCACCAACCCACAGAGTCGATAGTTGACCTTACCTTGTCACTAGAGGTTCTTCATGTCATTTCTTCCAAACCCAAGGCCCTTCCAACGCCTCCATGGTTCTTGGATGACTTATCTGAGGATTCACCCCCCAATCCCCCCAACTCTCCCTCTCATTTCCTTATGGAAATTTTACACCCAACTACCATGGGTACTCCTCAGTACTTCGATATTTGGTTTATGTCGAGCGAACCATCACCATATCCTTGCATCGTTCCTCATGCTTCTTCATCACCAGCGAGAAACCACATGACAACAGTCACTGATATCACTCTTCATGACCCCTTGTATTCCCGTCACTTCCACTGTGACGAGGAAATACTTGAAGAGTTAAACAACCCTGACTACCCATGGGATGCGCTACACCACCACACACTCTTCTTTCCATAGGAAGCCTCCATGCCTCCTAACCAACACCCCATCTACGCGATCGAAACCAAAGATTTTATCCCATCAGGACCTATCGAATGGTTCAAAAACCCCATTCCTTCCCCTGATGCTTTTGAAGAAGGAAACATGGCCAACATTTACCCAACCGTTAAAATCGACATTTCCATAAAAAATGGCATCATCGAGGAAATTACCATTGGAGCTTCTTGTAATCCTCAAGAAATCACCGCCTATAAAACCCTCTTCGAGGAATATCGGGATATTTCTGACTAGTCATACACGGAAATGCCTGGCCTCAATCCCTCTATCATTGAACATCTCATCGACACCTGGCCCGACATTACACTAATTCATCAAAATAAACGACCACTGCACCCATCCAAAGCAGCAGCCATCAAAGCCGAAATTGACAAATTATGCACGGCCGGGTTCATTTACCCCATCGCCTATACATCATGGGTTTCCAACCTTGTAGCACTATCCATGTCTTCATGGAATTTCGTGATCTCAATCATGCGTGTCCCAAAGAAAACTTTCCAACACCTTTCATCGATCAAATTATCGACGAATGCAAAGGCCACGACGCTCTATCCTTCATGGATGGTTTCTCTGGTTATAATCAAATTCAAATTCACCCAGCTGATTAGTACGAAACCGCATTCACTACCCCTTGGGGTACTTTTGCATATTGTGTCATGCCTTTTGGCTTAAACAATGTTGGTGCAACTTTCCAATGGGCGATGACATACATCTTTCACGATCTAGCTCATATCATCCTCGCATACTTGGATGACCTCACAGCTCAATACAAGAAACGCACCCAACATCTTGATGATTTACGAACCATCTTCCAACGGTGTCGTCAGTACAACATCCACTTGAATCCTCTCAAGTGAATTTTCTATGTCACCACTGGGCACCTCCTTGGATTCATCATTTCTCAAAGCGATATTACCGTGGACCCCCTCAAAGTCCAAGCTATCACCGAAATTCCACCTCCCCATAATTTACGTCAACTTCAGAGCCTACAAGGAAAGTCTAACTTTCTACGACGATTTGTCCCCGACTACGCCATTCACACACATGATTTCCTTCACTTACTACATCACAACATCCCATTTCACTAGGATGAACATGCCCAATAGTCATTTGATGATCTTAAAATGGCGCTCTCTAATGCCCCTTTAATTAGTGCACCTGACTATAATCGTGACTATATCCTCTACGTATCAGCATCATCTGATTTAGTAGCAGGAGTTATCATTCAGCTAGGTGATGACAATCATGAGCATGCCATTTATTACATTATTAAAAACCTCTCAGGGCCACCCTTGAAGTATAAACACGAAGAGAAACTAGCTCTTGTAGTCATCCTCGCAGTCCAGAAACTGCGTCACTACATTCTGCTTCGGACAACTAAGGTTGTAGTAGATTCCAACCCGATGCAATACTTGCTCAGTTGTTGGTAAATTGACGGAAAATTTGCTCGATGGATCGTTATCCTTCAGGAGTATGATCTTGAATTTTCAACACCCAAGAGTAAGAAATCCCTCGTTCTCGTCGAACTTGTCACAACCCTCCCCTCTGACACCACCATTGCCCTCGTCAATACTGACTTTCCTGATGAACATGTCTTTTACATCACTTCGGATGATCCTTGGTACGACGACCTCCTCGTCTACCTCTGAACTCAAAATTTCGGTAACCACCTTTCACAAGATGATCGTCGTTGTATTCGCCACCAGGCCCCCCGCTACCTCCTCATAGGAGACATCTTATGCCGGCGAGGGGTTGAAACCATTCTTCGTCGATGCCTAAGCATCAACAAAGCCAATAGAGTCTTGAATGACTGCCACAGTGGCACATGTGGGGGCCATCTTTCAGGAATATCCACTGCTGAAAAGATTATCCGAGTAGGTTGCTTTTGGCCTACCTTGTTTCACGATTGCATTCACACCGTGAAACGATGCGAGAAGTGTCAGCTTTATGCCAACAAAGCCCGAGAACCACCTTCTCTTCTTCATCCAGTCATCACTGCCGACCCTTTTTGTAAATGGGGCATCGACTTTATGACTTGTAATACCCCCTCCAACAATGGTCACAGATACATTGTTGTCGCAGTCGATTACTTCACCAAATGGGTAGAAGCTATGCCCACATTCAACAACACCGTTGACACCGCAACACGTTTTTTCTTCAACTGCGTCATATATCTCTTTGGAGTACCACTCCAACTTGTTTCTGATCATGGGAAACACTTCAAGATTGAGATTTTCATCGAACTCTCATCTCGGTTAGGATTCTCTCATCAGTTTGCCTCACCATATTACCCACAGTCTAATGGATAGGTCAAAGTAGTTAACAAGGTCCTCAAGACCATCTTGCAACGCATGGTTAATAAACATAAGACCAATTGGCATCATATGTTATTTTCTGCGCTATAGGATTACCGTACGACTGTGAAATCATCTACTGGTTTCACACCATTTCATCTAGTCCATGGGGTTGAGTCCACTCTTCCCATCGAGTGCAAAATTCCCACCCTATGCACCGCAATTGAGCTATTACCCGAAACTTCTCCAATGGAGTAGTACTTGCTGAACTTAGAGTCTCTGGATGAAGATTGTCGATTTTCATTACAAAACAATGAGGCAGCTAAAAAACAATCAAAGGCTACCTTTGATCGACATGTCAACCTTCGCTCATTTCGTGAAGGCAACCTAGTCCTGGCTTATGATATCGCTCATGATACCTTTGGCCATGGCAAATTCGAGTCACTTTGGCATGGCCCATACATTATCCGACATTTCCTAACCAAAGGTGCATACATCCTGGCCTCTCCTGAAGGCCTCTCTCTCAAAGAACCCGTCAACGGGTTATACTTAAAGAAATTTTATGCTTAAATGTAGTCATTCTACTTTAGGTTCTTTCTTTTATAGTGTTTTTAATATTTTTTTCATCCCTCATGTCTAAACTATCATTTGTTCTATTGAAAGATGCTTCCTCCACCGGTCTACCACATTGGTTACGCCGACGGCGCTAGCCATTGGACACAAAATCTCACTTCGGCCGCTTGGGCTCTCTACACCCCCTCACATGAACTGCTCCATTCGAGTGCCATATGTTTGGGTTCAACGACCAACAACCAAGCCAAATACACTGTCATCATTGGCCTCCTGGCCGATGCCCAACATCATCGTATTCGTCACCTTAGTGTCTTCTTCAACTCTCAACTATTTTTCCTCCAACTCAACAATGTGTATCACATACGCGATCCTTTCCTCTTTCGCAAATACCTACAGGTTAGACTTTTATCTTGACATTTTGATTCCATTACATTTACACATATTCCAAGGCAATTGAATCAAATTACAGATAACATAACTAATATTGTGTTAGACTGACATATATCAAATCAAGCTACCTCTACCCATACATAAACATATCAACAACCTGTCACAACATATATAGATTATACATCATCAATACATTAACAAAAGAGATGTAAACACCACATAGATATCCAAATGTATACTCATGTATATATCGAATGGTCTACAGTGCCATCCAAATGTTTACATACAAAAATACAAGTATCCGCAGGCCAGTGAAGCACCTCGGTACAAAATGGGCTCACCAGCCTATATACAAAAATACATCAATACATAGAGCACCACTCAAGGTGCCTCTAGAGAACCACCACCTACCCCTCTCTCAAGCAGTGGCTCCCCACCCCCTACTGGTGCCTCCTGCCCCGAAGGTTGTCATTTGGTCATCGCAGCACCAACTACTACTGCCCGTCGTACCACAGCCTACCATGGTGGAAAAATCCCCACACACTGCTCCAGGATGCCCTCATCCTGGATGTACGACCACATGCCCTCAGGAACGCCTTGTAACACCACCTCCAGGTGATGACGCATGTCCTCAAAATCTACTCCGGCATCCGTCAGAGGAGCATGTGATGGCCCAGCACTAGGGTCATCAAACCGGTGTCTCCTTGCTTCTCTCTCTGGATTAGTTGGTCGCGCCGCAACGTCCTCTCGCCGATGTCTCTCTCCAACACACGTCCCTCCCCACGGTGGTCTCTCCGTCTCCTGATGAGACGACGCTCTCCGCAACTCCATCTCGCGCCTGCGAGGTGCCACATTTTCACATACAAACAAGCAATAGATAGTATCAGCATCTATATCATATACATATGTCATGCTATCTCAAACAAAAAACATATATATCAACATCATCAACATACCTCGATAGTCAAACACCTCCCGTGGAGGTAGCACCATGTCTGGATCCTCCCGGAAGTCAACCCCGACATAGGGGTACTGCAATATCACCTGCGGCATCTGCCGCCACATCTGTGCCACCTCAGCAGTAAATAAGTGGTCACCCTTGCGACCACCATGGCGAAGCAAAACAGTCGACCACCACTTTAGTCGCAACTCTCACGCCCCAGATGCACCCAATAAAATCCTTGGGCGCAACATAGGTACCCTCTCCAGAAACCAGGCCACTAGGATGGACTCGAAGGAAAACTCTTCAGTATCCATAGACCGACAGTGGTCCATCTTCCCTACCATCCTATCATGTAGCGTAAGCCCCTAGGAGAAGTGATCATCGACCAATACTCTCTCCATCACAATCAGTTGGCCACCACTATTCCATTGCGTCACCAGAGACCTATAAACTCTCACAATCATCGTTGCTATGCAGTGATGTGTTAGGGCATCCATCGCCCCAATGTTCATGATAGTGACAGACATAAATTTCATCCCTGAATAGTATCTATGGCCAACTATCACTAGCAACACATCCCTCGGTAACACCGACTCTGCAGGTAGGTGCATTCCCCAAAATGGTCTCCCAGTCAAAAAGTACACATCCTCCACCGCAGTGAAGGAAATCTGCTCTCCCCGCACTATGAAGAAATGTAGTTCCAGACTCCACATGCAGATAAGAAACTGCAGGAGATACTCCCACGCCTGTATCAATGGGCACTCAAACAACCTCAACAGCCCATAGGTTGCCAAAGTCACACGTACACCTAGCTCCTCTATAGCCACGATGTCTCGCAGCTGGGACCAATCCCACTCTCGCCAACCAACCGACATCGTGCACAATGCTCACCTACAACCACATAAAACAGTCCTAAGTCAGCCAAATGGACCATAAACAACATCAACAAGATAAGTTTTACACCCGTCAACCTTGCCTCCAAGGCGCAACTGTTTAAACCCACAGACGCACACAAGTGCATTCCTGTTCACTCCACAGGGGTGCACGTATGCATGCCTATTCATTACACAGGCGTGCACATATGTGCGCCTATTCATTACACAGGCATGCACTTAGACGCGCTTGTCCATCCTACAGGTGCGCCTGCTCAACTTACATGCGTGTTTTAGAGCATGCCTGTCCAATACAAAGCTGCGCACATATGCACAACTGTGTAGCCGCAGGCACGCACATAGTGCGTGACCTTTACGCCCTTACCAACACCTCCATGCACGCCTATCTGGTGGGTAGGCACACACATGTGTGCACCTACTTCCGGATTTCCCCCGCACGTGGGGGCCCACACTCATCAAATCCTTTGTACGGTCGTCCGTACAACCCCTGTCGAAAAATGAAACCCTAATTCTATGCAGGATGATCAGACCACTAACCTGAAGCTCGCTGGTCCTCGATTGGATGCCTCATCCTCCCAGAATCTCCAAAACTCCTCTGAATATTTTTTTTCTAGCCACTATAGCAGCAAGTACAAATGAGGTAGCAATGTGGGCCCTACAACTATATATAGGCCTTTTTTCCACACTTCCACTGACCATTTCGAGAGCTCCAGGTGTCCATTTCTCAATCTGTCTTCAGCCACGGGATAAACATCTCGTCATCTACATCACAATAGTCCCTGGACCTCTTTTCATCCTAAGCCCCCGGGACACCATTTTTTCATACCCTGACCAGGTATGCATGCGCATATTCAAAATTATCAAATACATGCTCATATATTCTATTCTCTTCAGATATTGTTCACGTCGGGTATTTGGTTTTCATGTGTGTAGGTACGTGGTCATCATACATCAACACAATCCCTTCAGGTATATACTGCAAGATACCAGATATATAAAATATGCAGAACATAAATGAAATGCTAGAAATGACAGACTAACAGTAAAATATCAAGCATAATCTTCACAATACACAGAAATGATATACGAAATAGCAACAGAAATAACACTTTGAATCAGATAGCAATGTTCACAGGCCTCTTCGAGGGGGAAAACTCCAGTCGAGTAGTGCTTTGTTACAATAATCTCCCCGCTAGGGTTTTCATACCCTCGACTCTTATTTATACTAATATCTCTATTAAGAGAAGCATCTAGAGGAAGATCCTTCTAGAAGCAGAAGCTTCTATTAGGTCTTATTACATCCACCTTATTCTATTTTATTGAAAGGTCTTATTAATATTGACCTTTATTACATTCGAATACATTGATCTACCTATGTGCGGGTTAGGACCTTAACATGTCTGCCCCCTTAAAAACAACCTTGTTCTCAAGGCTTGAGATGTGGAGACTGTTGCAGAATTGTAGTTGGTTCCCAAGTGGCATCTGCTGGAGTCATATCTTTCCACTGTACTAGCACTTCCTTGATGGTTCTCTGACACAGGCGACGCTCCCGCTGGTCCAAAACTGCTTCTAGTTGTAGCCAAATGGATCCTTCTTCCGCTAACTCTGGAAGGTTGGTTTGAATTTGGCACCTGGTTCCAATCACCTTCTTCAAGCATGAAACATGAAAAAATGGATGTATCTTTGACTGACTGGGCAGAGCTAACTGATATGTGACTTGTCCCACACTCTTGAGAACTGTGTAAGGGCCATAAAATTTGGGTGCTAGCTTCTGACACTGCTTGGCCTTGAGGGAAGTTTACTTATATGGTTGCAGTCGCAGGAACACCTGATCCCCTTCTACAAATTGACGTTCTGAGCGACCTTGATCTACTTGCTGCTTCATTCTATTCTGGGCCATGACCAAGTTCTCTTTAAGGGTACGAAGAATATCCTCTCGGACTGTAAGTGTTTGGTCAACCGCCTGGACCTTCGAGGTACCCGGTAAGTATGAGAGAACTGACGGTGGCTTCTGTCCATACACTGATTCAAAAGGAGTCATGCGAGTGGCTGTATGGTATGTAGTGTTGTACCACCATTTGGCGAGGGGTAACCATTGAGCCCACCAGTCTTTTTTTCCAGAGGCAAAGCACCTCAGATATGTTTCCAAACACTTGTTGACGACTTCTGTTTGACCATCTGTCTGAGGATGATAAGCTGAGCTGAGATGCAATTGTGTGCCTTATAGCTTAAATAGTTCTTGCCAAAAATTACTTGTGAAAGTTGGGTCTCGATCAGAAAAAATAGAGTTTGGCATGCCATGAAGCTTGAAGACCTGATCCATGAAAATTTGGGCCACTGTGGATGTAGTAAATGGGTGGTGAAGAGCACAAAAATGAGCATACTTGGAAAGGCGATCAACCACCATCATTATCACTGATTTATTCCCCGATTTGGGTAAGCCTGTAATAAAGTCCATAGAGATATCCTTCCAAATAGCAGAAGGAATAGGAAGCAGTTGGAGGGTGCCTGGAGATTTGACTGTTTCTCCCTTGTTGCATAGACAAACCTCACATTTAGCCACAAACTTATGTATGTCCTGTTTCATACCCTCCCAG
>ML796455.1:437811-451443 GCA_009831015.1 Picea engelmannii
CCTGCATGGGGAAGACAAAGAGCGAGGAAATGAAACACTTCATTTCCTCAATTGTAATCAAAGGTTTCTAGAATGAATGGAATTTGAAGTGTTTTTTAGGCTTGTATAAATAGGCATTTTGAAGAAAAACGAAGGGCTTTTTTTTTGGCAGATTGTAATAGAGAAATTTTCCATCGCCAGGAATTAATACAAAGCGAATTGAAGACTCCATATTCCATCAAGATTGAGTTATCTGCTTTCTTCTGTTATTTCATGCTTCATGACATTTTTATATGCATCTTTGATGAATGCTTTAACTGCAATTTGGTACAACCTCTACTATGGAAATCATGTTTTAGTTATCTAATTATTTGTATCTTTTCCTCTGTATCAACTATTAGCAGGTACAAGACCTGTGGATTAATTAGATCGCTATATTTTACGCTTCATTAAAGTGTTTCTCTTATTTTTCTTCTTCTGTTACAGTGTGAGATTCCTCTCAAAATGATGCCTCACATTGTCTAACAACTTTATGTTTTTATTTCGTTTCATACATGGTTCCAAATTATTAACTCAGTTACAGAAGATGGCCTTCAATTTTTTAAACTATTAATTTGTCTCATGGGATTTCTTTTTCTCTCATATAAATAAAAAATTTGAATCAACAACTCAAAAAAAACAAAACAGTAGCCTCTTAAATCTATGTTCCTTAAATGACTGTCCCTGTTGCAAGGCAACCTCACATAGAACCTGACCTCTCAGACCAAACCAACATCGCCTTAAACCTCTTTGACACTATCCTAGGAACTGCAACCACTCGGGTCGAACTAGAACGTTCGTGGGCAGCCATTGAACGAGACATAACCATGCAAGAACAAGTGGAAGTTAGACACAGATAACTTAGAAATCCACTATAGTTTCTCTTCCAATTGTTTTCTCCTTCCCTTATCTTTTACCCTTTTCTGGATGCCTAGACTCTATACTTCCTAGTCTTAAGTACAGACTCTGGAACAACATGGTTAATTATTCAAACAAAAATAAAAGCGAAAGTGGTATTTACAATGGATGGAAAACCAATAATGTCTTAAGAAAAATATTTTTTTAGAAAGTTTTCATTGATAGGGCCACCAAAAACTTCAGAATCCTCCAAGTTATGCAATTTATAAATGTTATTTGAAAATACCTCTAAAATATTGAAAGGACCAATCCATAAGGCTTTGAATTTAGCATGTTTTCCTTTGTCTTGCTTGGGTGCATCCCATTTGAGAACTAGATCTCCCAGCCGAAAATCTTCCTTGCTTACCTTCTTTTCAAAGGATCGTTTTATCTTCTGCTGATGGTCCTGAGGTTTATCAAGTATTTTATCCCTAGTCTAATGTACTTCTATTAGTTGTTGTATCCTCTTGACCATATCATCAGGTTCTCCTTGGTAGTCTTGGAGGAATTTCTCCACAGGAAAGGAAATATGAGTAGGAAATATAGCCTTAACCCCATGTTGGCATGTTTTACAGGTAGTGTATTCTTGTGATTGATGGAAAGTACATGTTGTTGGGAAAAATACCCTACGAACTAGCAAACTAGGGTCAGAATTGCATGCATATTTTGACCGTAAAGAAATGACTTTCTAACCTACCACCCAAAACTTAAACCCCTCTTTCGCGATACATGCATGGAAAGGAACTACTAACCTTTTTACTGAAGTTTGGTGTAGATCCTCCGTTGCGCTTTGCCCACTTACTTGTGTTGCTCCTTCCAAAGTTAACCTGCAATAAAGACAAAACACTACGCATGCATGCTACTTTCCTACTTTAGAGTTAGAAATTAAGCATGAATTACACAAATCATAGATAACTCGTGCATTGGGACGGGAAAAGTATTCTTTTATTATTTTCAAAATGAATCAACTTACAATCAAAGTCGAGACCGACCACCGCTCCTTGATCCTGATCCTGGGCTCCTCCTCTTCTTTTGTCCTCCAACTGCTTTGCGTTAATTCTCCTTAGGCTTGAGGAAAGGCTAAAGGGTTGGGACAATGGATTCGACAAATGGGCAGAATTGCTTCGCTATACTTTTTCCTTCCTCCAAATGGTACCCCTTCCCCTTCTTTTATAGGCTAGAAGGAGCTAGGGTTTTGGACGAACTCTTGGCCATGCATGGCCGGGAGTTTCAGTTAACTGATCCATAGCTTTTTGTCCCGTCGAAAAATTTCCTATTTTTGTGTTTTGTTATGTAAACGCGGGCTGTAGTAGTCCTGCCAGCATTCACACGCATGCAGTAGTGGGTTAGGGTGCATGTACCTTGACCCAAGAGGATTTTCAAAGAGGTTTTTCAGTAGATGTTTTGGAAATGAAGGGATATGAGTTGGCCTGATGCTAGGTAAGCATGTGTGGTGCAATTTAGGGTTATAACAGATGCCCCCTAATGTGTGAGGTCAGAAGAGCATCTGATGGCCAAAATACATTACCAATCTTTTACCAATATTTACTGATGTGATGAATGAGTGAGCCCAAGGATCAGCAACCAGGAGGTGCTATCTGCAAAATAACAAATGTCTCACCGAGGTGGGAATACCCATGATCGGGATAAAATAGAACCATGGATACCAATAAAATACACTGTAGATCCATGTCAAATAACTATAAAGAGTATCCACGAATAATACACAACGGAGCTACATCTCGAAATCAGAAAGGTATACATATAGAGTATCCATCTTCCAGAAGTTGATTCAGCCTGATGGTTGTACTTCAGAGCTCGAGCAACAACTTCAAAATCTTATAAAACTCGGGTAGGAGTGTAATATGAGTGTACGACTGCACTACCCAGAGGTCTTCGATGGCTCGTCGGTTATGGACTTGATAATCTTGATGATCGTACTGAAGGATCCAGTGATTTCGAACAAGGACTTGATTGGACGTTCAGGATGGCCAAGTATGTGGACAAGAGACATATTGTAGAGGGGCCGACTCAGGCTTAGTGAAAAACTTCCCTTGGACAATAGCATGACAAGTGATAAGACTCAGGAAACATATATGTTAATCATAAGTCTACGAAGCAGGAGGCAACGCAAACTCTCCATATGTTTGGAAGAGTAACCAAACGGTGGAGGAAACAACTCTATATAGTGAGAAAATCTTCCTAAGGTTGTACTACATCCCATAGTCTGATGATCAAACGGACAGATGTGCTTTATCCAAGGGCGACTCATTATGCTGCCAATAAAGAAAATACTTTTCCCATCCTCTTTTTGGGGTATATTTGATTTTTTTGTTCTTTTCGATAATTTTGGAGAAAGAATAAAGGAATATTACGTTACAATGGAGGAATGAGTAATGAAAACATACAAGCTCAAGGCACAAGGACATGACTGATGTTCTGGTAAAATGATACTCGAGGAAAATCCTCCGATGGCCAAAGGTGTTAAGACGCAGAAGCAAAATGTCACAAGGCTGGTGGATAAGGTATGCAAATGTGATTGATAGAACACACAATGGTAACGTCCTTCGATGTAAGTTTAACGAGCCCAGAGAAGGTAAGCTCGATGGCTTTTCATATTTAGAGAGTCTGAAAAAACATAAAAGGAGACTCCACTGGGGTACCTTTTTCGACCATAGTCTAGTCGGTTCGAAAAAGGGATAAACTATCACCAATTAGACGTCAATTCAAAACCATTTTAACGAGTGTGACAAGGACAATATCACTCAGCTAGTTTTTCACTTTTAAGGAGTCTGAAAAAAGCTTAACTATGGACTCCGTCAGGAATATTCTTTTGGACCAATTTAACGAGTGTGAAAGAATAAGGTCACTCGACGATCTTTTCACTTTTAGGGAGTCTGAAAAGAGATTAACTATGGACTCCGTGGGGGTTTCTTTTTCGTAAGTTTAGTCCCTCAGGCCCAAAAAACGGATAAAATTATACCTGAGAGTACTCTTCTAAAGAACAGAAGTTCTATAGAGTATACCTTTGTTCGTACAGTTGACCGTCCGGACCGAAAAAGGGGTAAACTACCGCCAGACAGATGTGACTTCAAATTTCAGTTTAATAAGCGTGAAAGGCCACAATATCGCTCGGCAATATTTTCATGTTTAAAGGGTCTGAAAAGGTCTTAAAAGAAGACCCGTTTAAGGAATGTTCTTCTGGACCAATTTAACGAGTGTGAAGAAACAAGGTCACTCGGCAATCTTTTCATCTTTAAGGAGTCTGAAAAGGGCTTAAAGAAGACTCCATAATGGTTACTTTTCTCAGTTAATTCAGATGAGATCGAAAAGCATAAATGCAGTCTCATCGGATGTTGCTTTTGGATCTCAAAGCGAGCTTGAAAAACAACAAAGTTAGCTCATGATAGACTCTTTGTGGGTCGATGCCTGGCATCTCCTCGGGGGAGCTGTATGCTTCGACGAAAACATTGTCTATGATGCCAGGGGTTCTAGAGATATTGATAGGTATCGCTTTAGTAACAGTTTCCATATTACCCTTAGCATAGATCTTATGTGTAGCTAAGGGATTAGTATGACAATACCTATCTCCAGTCATAGTCATGGTGAATTCTCCTGCTTTGATTCGGCTTAACTTTGGGAGGAAATATGATCTGTCATGAAGATCTTCCCAAGGTTTGTCTGGACTAGTTGTTGCTTCAATTACTACCTCGTCAGAGGGAAAGACTAAGTCTAACGAATCGATTTTGGCGAGAGAACCCTGAGCCCAAATAGGCTCTAGAAGTGGATTTAAATCTTGTGCGGGAGTCGGATCGGGGTTAGTTGAAGCTTGCTGGACTAAAGAGTACGCTACTTCAGTGACCGACAAGGGCATGGACATGCCTGAGTGCCCTGTCTCATCCATCGTGGCTGATGGTGAAGGAAGAATCCACGGATCCTCAAAGTAAGTTGTGCGGAACGATGAAACTTTAAAAATCTCAACTTTGTGGTGATTAGATAAAAACTTGACATCATCGTGAGGAGGTGGGTAATCAAAGGTACCCATCAAAGATGGGAACGAACCAACTCCTACTTTAACGACACCTGGTTGAGGATTATCAATCATGGGGACCGTGGATGCCCCCAAAGCTGGGTCAGGTCTAGAGAAGGACAATTGATCGATGGTCACTATCTGACCCTCGTGTGGAAAAAACAAGACTCGGAAAACTGTAGCAACCACAACTTGCATAGCATAAGTCCAACTCCGTCCTAACAAGAGATTATAGCCGAGGGGAGCATCGACTACCTCTACTTCGACACACACGGTCTTCCCTCCTAACTGCACAGGAAAAGAAGGAATGATGCCATGTGGTCGGAAAGAACGACCGTCAAAAGCAGTGAGGAGAGTAGGTGATGGAGACAAAGCGGGCTGGCCAATGGCCTTCCAACATGCTAACAAAATAATGCATGTCGAGGCACCCTTGTCGACCACTGTGTAGAAGATATTCTGTGTAAAATTTTTCATGGGATGAGCCACTACTATCTGAAACGCTATGTGGTAAGGCAGATGAGGTTTTAAGTCGGTGGTATCTAACATGATGGTACCCGGGTTACAAGTCTCAATAGAGCCTAAAGCAGTCAACAAGGCTTTCCTCTGAGCAGGGCAGCTTTGGAGGACTTCCAAAGCAGACATCGCATAAGGGGTTTGTGATAAATCCTCCATGACAGAGTAATTCTGGGCAGCCCTTGCGTTTGGGTTGTGAGAAGCTTTCTTAAATGCACCCTTTGGAATGCATGTCATCATTTCTCCCAACATCTTCTCAATCTGTAGAGGAAGAGATGGGAGTTCGACTTCTTTTCCCTTCTCAGAAGTGCTTGGTTTACTATAATCGTGCACTCTAGTTGTTATTAAAGCATCACCCCTAACCATATATACGTTCACGGATGAGGGATTCTTTGGAGGAGGGAAGGTTTCTTGACTGCCCCCTTCTGCACTTGTAGAGGCTTGAGTTAAATTATACCCATGCTGAAAGGGATTAGTCAACACGACTTGTTGTTGCTGTGTGACAAACTTTTGGGCCTCTTCAAGTCGAGGACAAAGATGGGTTGTGTGGTCTTCCGCACACAAGTTGCACGGATACCTCGCCTTTCATTTTTCTGTAGTTCCCTCACCGACATTATCAGTGGGTTTTTTCTCCCCCTTACCCTTCTTGCATTGTTTTTTCTTCCCTTCAGGCTACTAGGTGGCCTTGGGGTTAGTCGACTGCATGGAATGTACTTCTGAAGTTTGGGTAGGAGGAGCAGCCAAAGCAGTAGTCTGGCTGGCCGCTGAGTGTTGTATAGATAACTGTTGCAATTGCTTTGTCAATTGCTCAGCGGGCTTGGTTTGTGCTGAACCAACAATACCATCGGCATGTGGTCCAACTCTCTATCTAGTTCTATCTAGTATCAATCGTGGTGCATCCGGCAAGATGTTGTACAATAAATCAGACTGAGAATAGATGAGCTCAAACTGTTGAGCCCTCATGATGGCATATTCTTCGGAGAAAACCCCTGAAGTTGCAACGTATTTGGATAATTGTGGGACTAAATACTTAAGGAACCACTCAAGCAGGAATGATGGTGGGACTGGTACTTTGATTAGACTCTTTCTATGTCTCCACTCTTGGATATGATCAGAGATATGGTCCGCTGTTGTCTGTTCGAAATTGGCGAGCAACTCTGTGCCAACGTTGTATCTCACAGGTAACTGGAAATGGTTAAGGAAGGCCATCGCCAGTTCACTGAAAGAAGAGTATCTTGACTGATCGAGCTCGATGTACCATTTCGTGGCACTCCCGACAAGAGTACGTTGAAACAATCGCAACTGTACAGAGTCATCTTTTGATGAGTTAGATGAACACCAAAGATGGAAGCTAGTCACATGATCACCTGTATCTTCGTTAGGCTTGGCCTCAAACTTTGGAATGTCCAAAGGAAACTTCGTTGGCATAGGAGTCCAACGTGGATCATGACAAATGGGATCATTTAACAACCTTGTCAAATCTGGCAAGTGTAACATTGCCAGGAATGGTAATTTGGGTTCCTACTGATAGCCTGGGAAAAAGGGTCCTCGGGTTTGACTGGCACCAAGTTGCCAGGAAAAGTTTGGCTGCTGGCCCGAGTTATGGTAGAAACCATGGCCCTGACCAACATAAGGATTTTGCATCTGTGGAGACATCATTGGCTGATTCCCCATAAAGGACATTGGATGTTGGGCATGCATCGTGTTTGAAGGACTTTGGGAAGGATTATCCCATGCCGGTCCTGACAGGAGAGGCATAGAAGTCTGTTTAGGGTTCCATTGACTATGGAAAGAATTACCCCAGAATGACATTCCAGAAGAGGGAACGAATCCTTGTCCTGAGTTCCAAGGTCCTGCTATATGTTCCCCTGGCACATGAATAGTACCTTGCGCCAGAGTAGACTGTCCAAAGATGGGAGTGCCCCCAGACGGGAAAGCAATGGATGAAAAATTTTTGTTACCAAATGTCCCGTTCCAAACAAACGGTGATGAACCTACCGACATAGTTTGCGCAGGTGTTCCTTAACTCCCGGCTCCAAATGAACTCGTGTGTGCAGGCTGCCCAGCGGACTGCTGATGCAGACCACCAAGCGAAGGGGACAAAGGAGAGATATGACCTCCAACATAAGGAAAAGTGTTAAAAGGGACAAGAATGCCCCCAAGTTGACCTTGCAGAGGAGCGTTAGAGCTCCCTGCCCCTAGACCCAAAGTCTATAAAGTGGAGTGAGTGAGTGCAGGACTTGTGCCTGAACTAGGCATACCGTACTAGAACGGAGAGCCTGTCGCACTAGGTGTGAAGAGAGTGTTGGCCACCACGATAGATGGGGTTGGTCCACTATGAGATGTAGTTGCGGCCAAGACCATGGTGGCCCGGACCGACAATGGAAAGTTAGGATATGCTTCTCCTATGGTAGCAACGGTGGTGGGAATGGAAGAATTCCCAGAGGAAATAACAGCGTTTGTTTCCATAGCTGTGTGAGGCACTGACAAGCATTCAAAAAATTAAATTGGTACACTGACCGATGGCCAAGTATCAATGGTTGGGGTTTCAAATGAACCAATATTGGTGGTTGATTCCTCCAGGAGTTGTTCGGGCATAATGGTTTGTAACCCGGTTGCTTCGAAAGACCCTTGTTGGTCTAGCTTCCACCTCAATGGTGGCGGGGGTGGCTCCAGTATAACCGGCGGCAGGCCCAGGAGCCTTCGTGACCGGCGGAGGTCAGGATCCTCCACTATGTGAGAATATCCAAGACATGATAAGGTATTCTACACGTTCAAACAGTAACACACACTAAAAAAGAATCCCTAAGAGATAAGTCAAGCAAACACTAAACTAGTTGGAAGAACAATTACAACAACCAACACTAGAGCAACTTACCAGTGCAAGTGAAACTCGAAAACGAAAGCACCCTCCGGGTATACTCTGCAAAGTGTGGCCTAATGTCTGTCCTAGGTACTGTGGTATACCCCCACAGTCACCTGTGTATATCCCTAAAAAAGATTGGCAACTAGTTTGCCAGCACGCGAACAGTCACCAGGCGGGTACAGTCGATAATCGGGTAGACCATAATGAGCAGGGTATCAAGCCTGAAACCTGTCAAGGGTATCGAGAGAAAATGGTCTGGAAGACAACTGAGGACCTCAAACAGATTCGATACCCACGAAGCCCCATTGCAAATGCAAACGACGGAATCCAAAAACAATTCCTCGATATGTGTTCTCCACTACGCTTGGTCCGGCTTTGGAGGGGTTATCTCCGCTACCTTTCCTCATGTGACCTCGTGTTTATCCCCTGTGTTAGAGTAGGGTCCCGGATAACTTCCACGAAACTGGACTTCTACACTCCCTATCACAGACTCCAATGTTTGGTTTTGAGTGGCCTTGGAGAGTTTCCTCTCCAACCTAATCCAAGGCCCTAGTCCTGAACTAGTTTATGAACCCTACAAACAAAAAGGTCTAATAGATTTTAAATTAGTGTTGCTTTTATGGGATTTTTTACGTCATGAGGTATGAAGGTGAAACTGATGATGTTTCAAGACTCAAAGCAAAAACAAATGAAAAAGATGGAAACAAAAGACTTTTACTAAATGCAAAAATCAACAACTTTTCACAAAGAAAGACTTCTTTTCCTTTTCAATTTTTCTAAGATTTCATGCAGCAAACATAAAGGAATTTCACTCGACTACGAGCTACTTATACTCTCAATGCGCTGAAAAAACTTATGAACAAAAATACTTCTCCATAGCTATTGATGTATAAACAAAATCTTCAAACAAAGAAGAAAATGAAAAGATTTTTTTTTTTTTTTTATTTACGTGCGAATCAAGCAACAAAGGGAAAATACCGACAAGCCTAAAAACAAGAACAAAAACACAATTCTGGCTTAAAGTGTAGATCGCAAAGAATCAGAGCAAAGACATACAATGGCAATCAAGAAATCAAAGACTCTTATGCTTGTTTAAAAACCATAATTTTTTTTTTCTTTTTTATCTTTTCTATCAACTATAAACTAAGAAAAAATAGGCTAAGGGTAAGAGGCCCTAACTTACTGACTGTGCAACCCTAGAATCAAACATCTGAGAGGAACACTACTCACCACAGGAGGGGATGACTGCCCCCCCTTGACTGAAAAGCAGCCTGTCAAGCACGCTACTATCACCTAAACAGCATGCGTGCGAACTTGTGCTGAGCTACAACAACGCGCGTGTACCTGTAGGTTGCACTTGCACAGGCCGCATGTATGTACAAAATCTAAGACAAAAATAAACACAGGAAGCCCAGACCAGGACGAGGCCTCTGGTATTGATAACCAGGGTCTCTTGAAGGCTTGGATGCTTCTTCCAACGGAAAAGAAAAATAATTGCAAAGAATAACAAAATGCAATAAAGCAGATTGAGACAAGACTATGAACTAGCAAGACTCAGACAAGATCCAGAAATCCCCCTGAGAATGTATAATTCTGATAGCGAAGAGGAGGACTTCCTCTCAAGCTCTCTGAACACCTACACTCTATTGAAACCTCTACAGCTAGCGTTCACACACGGGCTGTAAGATATTAGGGCGTGGGTACATGCGTGCAGGCCTTCTGCAGGCCGCGTGTACCTCTGTGTGTCTCGAAAATTGTCGTCAAGCAACAGTCAGGGAAAAATGGTATAAAGAACCAGGCTCCTTGCTAGCTCAGGCCTTACAGAAAAAGACAGGCAAAGAAACAGAAAATCTAATCTCTTAAACTACCCACAAACTCAAATAAATCCGGAAACCCTAAAGAGTATCTTCCCCAGTATGGTCGCCAATTCTGTTGTTGGAAAAAATACCCTACGGACTAGCAAACTAGGTTCAGACTTGCATGCAGATTTTGACCGTAAATAAATGACTTTCTAACCTACCACCCAAAACTTAAACCCCTCTTTCGCGATACATGCATGGAAAGGAACTACTAACCTTTTTACTGATGTTTGGTGTAGATCCTCCGTTGCTCTTTGCCCACTTACTTGCACTGCTCCTTCCAAAGTTAATCTGCAATCAAGAAAAAACACTACGCATGCATGCTACTTTCGTACTTGAGGGTTAGAAATTAAGCATGAATTACACAAATCATAGATAACTCATGCATTGGGACAGGAAAATTATTCTTTTATTATTTTCAAAATGAATCAACTTACAATCAAAGTCGATACCGGCCACCGCTCCTTGATCCTGATCCTGGGCTCCTCCTCTTCTTTTGTCCTCCAACTACTTTGCGTTAATTATCCTTAGGCTTGAGGAAAGGCTAAAGGGTTGGGACAATGGATTCGGCAAATGGGCAGAGTTTCTTCGCTATAATTTTTCCTTCCTCCAAATGGTACCCCTTCCCCTTCTTTTATAGGCTAGAAGGAGCTAGGGTTTTGGACGAACTCTTGGCCATGCATGGCCGGGAGTTTCAGTTAACTGACCCATATCTTTTTGTCCCATCGACAACTTTCCTATTTTTGTGTTTTGTTAGGTAAACGCGGGTTGTAGTAGTCCTACCAACGTTCACACGCGTGCAGTAGTGGGTTAGGGCGCATGTACCTTAACCCAAGAGGATTTTCAAAGAGGTTTTTCAGCAGATGTTTTGGCAATGAAGGGATATGAGTTGGCCTGATGCCAAGTAAGCATGTGTGGTGCAATTTAGGGTTATAAAAGTACAACAATGGCGATGGATTAAGTATAGGAAGAATGTTCCAGGTGGGCACCAAAAGTATTTTGGGAAGACACAATAGAGAAAGTTCAATAAGATCAGAAGAGATAGTGCAGAGGCTTAAGTACAAGAAGAATGTGCCAGGCAGGCACCAAAATTATTTTGGGAAGACACAGCAGAGAAAGCTCAATAAGATCAAAAGAGATAGTGCAGAGGTTCTTGTCAATTAATGGAAAACAGGCTCGGAAGACATCATAAGTCGAGATAGGAGAAGCACGCAGATGGAGGACAAATATTAGGCATTAGATCTGAGTGTAGGGATCGACAGTCATTAGATCTAGGAGAACCTGGACGATCTTTAGAGTGCAAGGTAAAGTGGGCTTACAAAATCCCAAAAGCAGGAGGACCGTTCATCTTCGAGCAGGACACGTGGTCAAAGATCAACATTTCACTGACTAAGAAGTCAAAGGAAGGAAGTGCTCTATCCTATGAAATCGCGAAATGTGAAATCACGACTTAATCTCCATTTTGGAGTTTCGGATACCGAGAGTTGGAGGTGTCAAGGAAACTCACGAAAAGAATGATGAAATCAAAAAATTTGAAACCACGATTTAATCTGAGTCGTTGATCAAAGGGAGATCGTGGACCATTGATTTGACTCCATTTCGGAGTTTCGAATACCGAGAGTTGGAGGTGTCAAGGACACTCATGACAAGAATGATGAAATCACGAAATGCGAAATGCTTAAATACCTTCAGATCATTTTGGGGATCATGACTTGGAGTGTCAAAACACTTCATCACAGAAATGTTGAAATGCCGAAATGCGAAATGCCGAAATACCTTTAGATCATTTCGATGTTCGTGACTTGGAGTGTCGAAACACTTCATCATAGAAATGACGAAATGATGAAATGAAAAACCATGACTTAATCTGAGGCATCGATTAAAGGGATATTATGGACCATTGATTAGGCAAGACGAAATCCTATGAAGGTACGAAATTGTGAAGCACTCTCGTGCTTGGCCCCTGGTCATAGATAGCGGTCACAAGAGAGAAAGAAGCTAGTGGTACTAAACTCCATTTTGGAGTTTCGACGATCGCAACATGAAGAGCCGAGACTCCATCACAGGATTCCCGAAGTTGCGAAATGCGAAACGCATCTCGATTAGGCCCATGGTCACAGCCAGTGGGCATATGGGATAAACGCAAGACCCTGCAGATTTAATCCAACGATGTAGGTGAATTTGAATATGATCAGAGGGCTACTGTTTCACTTCATAGTTAATTATTCAGTTATGATTCAGTTAGCAGAACCAAATCATGGTTCTTGGATGGTTGGCGTTTCAGTTGCTGAAGCATTGTTGTTCTAGGGTTTTGAGGGGTAACTGAAGTGGTAGTAGTGTATAAAAGAAACACACAGTGACTGTGCATGAGTTGGATATTCTGAATGAAAAATGAGTTGAACTGTAAAGAAGGGAAAATTGCAGTATGTGTAGTGTGAGGCCAACAGTATGCGCAGAG
This sequence comes from Picea engelmannii, assembly GCA_009831015.1. Lineage (NCBI taxonomy): Eukaryota > Viridiplantae > Streptophyta > Pinopsida > Pinales > Pinaceae > Picea > Picea engelmannii. The sequence goes on from ML796455.1 coordinate 450,453, forward strand.
AGAGATAAAACTCAGAGATGAGTAACAGATGAGGAATAGAAAGAAGCGAGATGCGGTTTTCTTTTTTAGGCTTGAACAAGCAAAGCAGAGAAAAAGTGGAGTGGCAGTGAACAACCCGATGAGCAGAACCATGGCATAGTGAAGATAATGCAGAGGTACTGTGCATGGAGGACAAAGAAGGTGCACAAATAGTATAAATAATCAGAACATAGAAGAGATGGAGGTTGTTCTGGAGAGGAATTACACACGAGGAAATAACATGTTGTGGGTAGGAGCTGAAATACACAGAAGAGGCATAATTCATAGAATCAAAATAAGACGCAGAGCATAAAGTGCAGCAGAAGAAAAGAACAAAGATGCATAACTGAGACAGTAAAAGAAGGCCGAGGTGCACTTGTAGAGAAAAATAGAAGATCAGAAAGCACAAGAATATGCAGACAAAGAGACACTGATACAGTAGAGCAGAGTAGCATAGTAGAATAGTGATAAGCCTGGTAAGCCAATGACAACTATTGAATCACTATAATAAGTTTTAGTAGAAAATATTTATAATTAGGGTGGTAGGGAGGTGCTAGGGAGGACTATTTTCCTCAGAGGTTCTAGTGGGTGCTTGAACACAGGGAGTTGTATCTTCCATCTGGTTGCAGCCAGAAAAGTTAGGGTGGCAGGGTGGTGCAAGGGAGAACTATTGTTCTCTATTATACAGGTTGGTGCCTGTGTGACTGGAAGTTGGTGCTTCCATCTAGTTGGTGATGGAACACTTAGGGAGTTGGTGTTTCCTTCTAGTCGGTGCGAGAGAAACTAGAGATTTGGTGCTCTTAAACAAGTTGGTGCTTGTATAAGTGGAAGTAGGTGCTTCCCTCCAGTTGGTGTTGGAATACTTAGGGAGTTGTTGCTTCCTTCTAGTGGGTGCTAGAGAAACCAGGGAGTTGGTGCTTCCTTCTAGTAGGTTCTAGAGAAAACAAAGAGTTGGTTCTCTCAGCAAGTTGCA
>ML796455.1:464487-477930 GCA_009831015.1 Picea engelmannii
AAAATAGCCGCACGACCGAGGCTCATGCCATATAATGACATGATAGGCTGGCCCCTGGAGAATGTTGACATTTCAACCAGGAGCATAAGTAATTTAGAGAAGGTGGATGTTGGGTCCTTTCGACGAGAGAATATACAGGTAATGTATAAATTATCCCTAGTTTTCAAATATAGTTACAATGTTTCTTTCCTAATGGAGTTTGACAAAGAAGAGTGCACGAAATATGGAAAGAATTACCCTGACTTAATCAAGGACTGTGGGGACACCCTCAAAAATTCAGAGCAGACACCCATGGAATATATGCAACAACATCATTAGACGCCCATATGATTTATGTGGCTATGATGTTGTGTAGACTTTTCGGGAGGAAGGAATTTGCTCATTTCTTGTTGGCATGGGTACCAATTATGCATGAAGTGGCAGAGGGTTTATCTTTCAACTGGGCCAAGATGGTATCAGACAATATGGCCAAGGAAATCAAAGAGTATCAGTCGATGAAGGCCAAAGGGAAACCTGCCCCTTTCTACATGTCGACATACATTATGGATTCCATTCTTTTTATGACACCTTTCCCTCTGATGAGCTGGAGTTGGATCCTGACCAACACCGAGCCCATCCATTTATATCACTCCAAGCTATGGGAGGATAAAGCCCAAGATTTATTTTAATAAATATGTCATTACATAGTGGTGCTGATGCATATTTCCCTCTATGGTTTCCCGCCTCCCAGGATTTCCAACAAGATCATGGCCAGCTTGGGGAAAATAGAAGACCGGTATATTGAGGAAACTATTTCCTACATCAGAGTTTTTGGGTGTTCAGTTCCCTCACATGCTTTACCAAATTTTTTACGAGATTGGCTGGTGTGCCTAGAGGTAGGATATCAAACTATGATAGGGGTCATCGGTAAAGAGTTAAAAGCGGCCTAGAAAAAGGTATGGCCAACCTTTCCCCTTTAGGTTGGTATGTTTTCATTCCAACATTTCGACCATTCAAAAGTAGAGGTTGCAACTCTAGAATAAGTCAATTTTGTCAATATTGAGTTCAAGAAGAACAATCCCCAGAAGATCGTGGAAACCCACCTGGCTCTATACAATATAAATATATATGTACACAAATTTTCCTCAAAGGATGAAATATTCTGGGGAGTCAGGTCATACCAGGAAGTGTTGTGCAGAGTCTGAACTCTAGCTCCAGATCAATTAGCCAATTTCTAAAATTTCCAAAGGCATAGAAAGAATAGTTTGCCTAATGTATTATATGGAGAACCTCAGAAACCTCCATCTACACAGGAAGATACCACTCAGGGTTTGGAGGAAGGATATTCCAGTGAACAGGATACTCAGGAGGATCCGAAGAAAACTGAAGTTCTGACACAGAAAGTGGATACTGCATTATAAAGTCTACATGGTAATCAAGCAAAATCGCAATTTGACGATTTGATAAAAAGGGGATAGGATACATCACAATCCACCCCAAATAAACTGGCTACCAACACAACAGAGCAACAACCATCCACTGAGATAGGTAGCCCCATTATGTCATTAACAACTTTACAATCAAGTCAAGGAAAACCAAATGTCAAAGTCATATTTATAGAGGACCTTACTCTGATTTCAACTGAAGAAATACCTCCTTCAGACTTCTCTTTCAACAAGAAGAGGAGGGATATATTTAAAAGAGAAACACATCAAAAAGATGGTGCAATAGTAAAAAGGCAAAGGATCCTGTATGATAGACATGGTTTAGATGATACAAAATTCACTATGGAAATGGCAGGCTCATTAGGTGCCTTTGCGATGACCAATCAGTGTTCGGTAGAAAACCTAGCGGAGCAGATGAAACAGAGAAATATGTTGGTGAGGTAGTTGCAAGACCAGATCATAACTATGGAAAAATATGTGACAAATCATATGAATAATGATTTTGAATAGGTCAGAGCTGGTGATAGACAACAAATTTAACAACTCAAAACCAACCTTGATGAGTTATATCGGAATTTAAATTCACAGACAAATAGAGAATTAGCCACTCAAAAGGAGGAATTGATCAAGAAACTACAATCCAAGATAGACTTCGTTGAAGGTGCAATAGTGGAGATGACATCTTTCCAAGATCAGGTACTAGAAGTACATGAAAATATGGAATCAACCCAACTAGACCTTTTTACGAAAGTGGAAGCCATTCAAAATTGATCTCGAGTGGTAGACCTATCCCTAAATAACATTTACATTAAGGAAAGAGAATCCACTGCAGCTCAAGCCAAGTTTCAGGAGGTTGTCTTACGAAAACCAAAATATGATGTACTGGAGGTTCCTTGATTGTCTCTTTCTGAGCAAACCTGAGGCAACATAATTTTGAAGGCCTGGGAGACAAATATGGCCGAAATAAAAATATTATCCAGAAAGGTGAATAAAGATTGTGAAGAAGCATTGTCTTCACTAGACAAAGGTTTACTTGAAGTTGAACGAGATAGTATCTCTAAGGCTTTGGGGAAGATTGACATAGCAGAGAATTAACATAATTCTAAGACAAGCAAAGAAGAAGCCTAGACAACCATCCATCAAATGAACCAAATCGATCTTATCCAAATAAACAAATGGATATTAGATCCCATTTTACAACTATAAGCCATATATTTGGGGGCGAAGAAGATACAGGATATGTTGCCTCATATAGAAAAGAAGCTGTAGATTTTTGAAGCAAATGAGGCAACAAAACCTTCTGGGTTGGTAGTATAGTTAGTAAGCAGATGTATCCAATGTGTTGAATATGGGAAAGATATCACATCTGGAAACAAGTAAGGTGACATGTAGATACTAATCACATAGGTCATGATCGGATTCCAGTTGATTCTAAGACGGAGGATGAGGAGAATGAACGTCTCTGCTAGCAGACGAAGAGGTAGAGGATATGTTAATGGAACCTTTCAGTTTTGCATTTTGTAATATTTACTATTTTTAAACTATGAGAAGTCCAACCATTAGGTTGAGACCATTTTGTATAAATAAACAGAATGAAGACTTATTTCAGGATGTTTCTTGTCGATTGTAACAAAGAAAACTCTCCTTATAGAGAATTAATACAAGTGCAGACAGAGATTCCAAGTTTTGTTAAATCTGGGTTATGTGTTTCTTTGTTTTCCATTTCTGAACATTTATTTATGTATTCCTGCATAAGTGTTTGATTTAAATTTAGTACAAATACTACTACAATATTATTTGTATCAGTAATTTATTAGGTAAGAAACTTTTCCTCTACATTTATTGTGAGTAAATCAAGACCTGCTTGTTGTATATATTCATCCATTTTATACTTTATTCAAGGATAAATTATCTGTTTTCTTCTACTACAACAAGGTGAGATTCTTCAGTAATTGTTGCCCTGCTCTATTTCACAGTTTTGTATCTTTATCTTGTTGCATTCAATATTACAATTTCGACTCAGACATGAAATATGACCTCTATGTTGTCAAATTGTTAATTTCATTTAAGGAATTTTTCTCATATAACTAAGGTAGAAAAATAAATTTAAAAACACACTCTCATAAACTTTCCTAATGCCTAACATGATCCTTTGAGGCTTAAGTTTAATCTCAGGACCAACATATTTTTGGTGTTTTTGCGAGGGACGGAGAAATGAAGTTATTTCTCCCTGGGAAAATGACAAGGTAACATTTTGTCTTTGATAGTGAACAAAGATTGAATACTGTATTAAGTCTATTTTTATCTTTCACTTGGAAACTCCACCATAGATAAACTAGCATTTGGTCAAAAGAATACCAAAAAGAACCCAGGTGATCAACAAACCACACCTATATATGATCCTGAAAGGTTTTAAAAACCATAAGGATACCTCAAGTCGACTACCACATCGACAGGTAAGAAATACCAACCAAAAGTCACACAAGTAAATACTAAGGTTTCGATTGAAGAACCAACCCCTGAAAATAATATTAAACAAAATCCCTCTGCGGAGGCCTCCACTAGACAGTCTGAGGTTAGGCATGAGAACCTGGAGGAAGTCATACTTGAAATAAAGATTGAGATTGACCCTTCTGATTCTCCCAACAGTCTAAATAAAATATCCTCTTTTATACTAGCTATCGTTACTTTTCTATCTACCCCATACTCACCTGAAGAAAAGGTTTCGGTTCCTTGAAATCTTGAAGAGTGTACTTTATTCCCCATTTCATCTCTTGTTGGTTCACCAATCTATACATCTTGTAAGTCTGAAGAAACTAGTCCACATTTTCCTTTCCCTTCCCTTATAGACTTTACATCTCCCAACTATCACTTTCCAAATTTCCCTTCGCCACATCCCAAGGAATTTGAAAGGTCACCGCTTCGGTCCCTAGAATTTTTTCAAAACTCTCTTTTTAACTCCCAAAGTTCATCCCCAATAATTTCAATGGTTGTTGTTAGAGGAGGTGCAGGGGGAGGTGGCGCTGGTGGAGAAGGAAGTGGTCAAGGACAACCTCCACCCCCTAGAAGTTTTTCCAAAGTAGAGGCTAGATACACTCCTTTGGTCCTTCCCCTCGTCCTTCATGACTTACCTGAAAATTACAAGAAGAATTTACCAAAATTTACAGGGGAAGGATATTTAACAGCTAAAGAGCACATCACCTTTTTTGACTGATTTGTTGATATCCTCGGTATTGAGCACAAAGATGCTTATTCTAGGATTTTAGTGCAAACGTTTGAAGGACAAGTAAGAATCTAGTTACGGGGACTCTCGGCAGGATCCCTAAGGTCTTATGCTAATTTGGAAAATGCTTTTTTAAGACAGTGGGGAGTAAATAAATACCACTTGTACTATATGATGGAGTTTGGGGATCTGATAAAAAAGAATTTTGATTCAGTCCTAGAGGTCACCCAGAGGTTTAACAAACTCTACCATAAGATTCCAGTAGAATTTAAACCCTCTCAACCCACAACTAAAGTGACTTTCGCAGGGGCTTTTGAGCTCGACTTTGCCCTACGTTTAAGGGAAAGAAGGTATGCCACCCTCATGAGAATGAAAGATGATGCCATAGAAATAGATTCTAACAGGATGGCATCAAGTAAACTAAAATCCAAGGTTGAGACAAGGACCAAGGAACCTAGATGCTTTAGAGAACAAGCCAAACCCTCCAGATCTGGAAAATATGCAGAAGAAAAAATGGATGACATGGATAAGATAATAAAAGACTTGTCAAATAAAATCTCTAGGATGGAGCTATACCAAGATAAACATGATCTATTTGCTAGGAAATATTTTAGGAGGAATCCTAAACCCCAGACCCAACAAAGACAAATAAAAAATGAAGATAAAAAAATACAAACTCTGTTGAAAACATAAAATTTTATAGGAGATGATATGCATAATTATGAGGGGTTAGAAGAGGATTTAAATAACCTTAGTGATGAAGACCAGGAACCTCATCTAACTAGATAGGACTATGAAAGATCTCTAGGAAAAGAGACCCTCTTTAGTAATGAGGAAATCATAAATAATCCGGGAGAGTCTGCATATCAAGGAATCATCGACTCCATAATGGCCGAGCTTCAAAAAAAGTATAATTTGAGGCCGAGAGAAAAGAATACTACCAACGTTCCACCTAAAAATAATTTTCCAAGAAGTAAAGTGAATGAGACAGTTGTTACTAAACCACAAGATGAAAAACAATTTGTGCAAACCAAAACAGTTGAAACATGATCTATGCAAACAAAGAAAATAGAGAATACAGAAGCACAAACTGTAAATAGGGAAAGCGAAAAAGAAACTGGAGGCTTTAGATTGGTTAGTGAAATAAATAAAATTGAAGTCCCCATGCCTCTGGTTGAGCTTGCTAAGAATCCAATTTCTAAAAAATAGAGGCTGCTAGGAAACTAAAAATTGAAAATCTATTAGTGTATGGTGATGCAAAACTTATTGTAAAACAAATAAAGCAACAATATCAAGCTAAAAATTTGAGACTAAGGTCATACTAAAATTGTGCCTGGGATCTGATCAAGAATTTTTTCTCTTCATTTAACATTCATCACATCCCAAGAATAGAAAATAAACATGCAAATTCCTTGTCCAAAGCAACTGCGACGTTTGTGCCTCCTACAGTCCCGAAGCTCAAGTGTCATATATAAATGAGACACCGACCTTCAATCCCAAATAATCTGCAACATTGGCAGTTATTTGAAGATGATGAGTAGATTAAGAAATTTCTAGAAATAGTTGATGAATTCTTAGAGACTCATATAGATCAAGAAAACCAGAATGATCCTATATGGATCATGCAAGAAGATGAAGATCCTAAAAAGTTCCAAGATAAGATCACAAATCATCTAATGCTGGTACTTAAGAACAATCAGATACCCAGAGGTATGATACCGTTAGAAATATTGTTTGAAAAACATGACATACCCTTGAAATCTACCCTATGACCTTAACCCAAAGAAGTCGATGACTGCGACATAGGAACTAAAGAAGAACCTAATATAGTCAAGTTATCTAAATACCTTCCAACTTAGGTGAAAATTAAATATGCCAAATTGATTAAAAAATATAAATATGTCTTTTCCTAGTCATATGATGATTTAAAGACTTATGATACCTCTGTGATTGAACATAAGATTTCTATGAAGCATGGTATGAAATATTTTAAACAAAAGTTGAGATAGATAAACCCTATCCTCTTACCTGTAATAGAAGGAGAGGTCAAGAAACTTCTGGATGAAAAGATTATCGTTTCTCTTAGATATTCTGAATGGGTAGAAAATATGGTACTAGTCAGGAAGAAAAGTGGAGAAATCAGGCTTTCGTGGACTTCAGAAACTTAAATGAGTCATCACTAAAGGACAACTACCCCTTGCAAAATATGGATCATGTCCTGGAAAAAGTAGTGGGAGCTAACAGAATGTCAATGATTGATGGCTTCTTAGGTTATAACCAAATTTTTGTCCACAAAGATGATAAAGAAAACACTGCATTCACCACTCCCTGGGGAACTTTCATGTATGATAACATGTCGTTTGGTTGATGAACACAGGGGCCACTTTTCAAAGAGAAATGGATATATCTTTCATTGGTGAGAGAGATCATGTTTTTGTTATTTACTTAGATGATATAACAGTCTTTTAGAATTATCATGCAGAACATCTGGTTCATCTCGAACAAACCTTTGAAAAATGTCGAAAATTTGGTTTGTCTCTAAACCCTAAAAAGTATCACTTTTCTATGCAAGAAGGAAAAATTCTGGATCATATAGTTTCGAAAGATGGAATCAAGATATGATGAAGAAATACAATGAAATCAAATGGACTGTCGAAGCTAAAGCGTCATTCGAGCGAGTTAAGAAAGACATAAGCGAAGCTTCAATATTAGCTAGTGCTGACTATACCAAGGAATTCATGATCTTTTCTTTCGCATCAAAACATACTATCGCAGTTGTACTCCTGCAAAAGAATGAAGAAGGTTTCAAACAACCAATAGCCTTTTTCAGTAAAAGTCTCAGAGATGCCAAAACCAGATATGAGATACTAGAAAAACAAGCCTACGCGATGGTGAAATCTTTCACAGCTTTCAGAACATATGTACTGCACTCCAGAATAATCGCTTATGTGCCAACAAGCACTGTCAAAGACATACTAGTATAGCCAAACAATGATGGTAGGAGGGGTCAGTGGTTGGCCAAAATTTAGGAGTTCGATCTGGAGGTCAAACCAACCAAGCTGGTTAAAGGTTAGGATCTGAAAAAATTATTAGAAGAATCAAATTTTAGAGCACTCAGGATAAATCATCTAGAATCACATGGACCTATTCCAGACATAGGAGAATTGGATGATCAAATCCATACAATCCATATCGAAGATAAATTTTCTTCCTCTGACTGGTATCGCGATATCATTTTATATCTCCTCACTCTTCGATGTCCAAACGATATGACTCCATGAAAATAAAGAACATTGAAAATACACACATTTAAGTACTGTATTATTGAAGGACAATTGTACTGGAAAGGCCCCCTAGGTTTCTTGCTATGTTGTTTAACAGAACCTGAAGAACAGGATGTCATAAATGAATTTCACAAGGGAGTGTGTGGAGGAAATTACACGTGGAGGGCCACGCCCTACAATATTATAAGAGATGGATATTATTGTCCAAAGCTATTTACTGATGTGAATGCTAAGGTTAGAGCCTGTAACCCTTGCCAACTGTTCTCTGGCAAGAAAAAGCTCCCTACACTACCTTTGGTCCCAGTCAATACAGAGGCTCCTTTTCAACAATGGGGCCTAGACTTCATCGAAGAAATCCACCCATAGGTGAGTGCCCAACATAAATGGATTTTGACTGCTACCGATTATTTCACGAAATGGGTGGAATCCATTCCAACTTGGAAGACCACAGATTCGGTAGTTATAAATTTTTTTGAGGAAAACATCTTATCCATATTTGGCTTCCCCCAGAAGATAGTTACAGATAATGCTCATGTGTTCAAATCTATGGAAATGATAAGTTTTTGTCAAAAATACAATATTGTGTTGTGGCATTCTATAGCGTATTATCCTCATGGAAATGGGTTGGCCGAATCATCCAACAAAATTTTGATGGATATAATCAAGAAAATATTAATGGAGAATAAGAAGGCTTGGCACATCCACCTAAAGTATGCCTTATGGGAAAACTAGATTGACACTAAGAAATCAATAGTTATGTCTCATTTCCAAATGATTTATGGCACCAATGTTGTTCTCCCCATTAATCTAGCTCTTCTAGTAATGAAGTTGTGGAAAGACACAAATGAAGAACCGAATTATGTGACGAGGAGGATAAACCAAATAATTGATGTCCAACAAAATAGGGCCGAAGTCAATGAAAAACTTAAAAAATATCAAGATAATATGAAATCCCTTTTCGAAAAAAAGGTGAAAGACAAAGAATTTCTTCGTGGTGATTTAGTTTTGAAATGGGATTCCAAGAAAGAATATGTAGGTAAACACGACAAGTTTGATCATCTTTGGTTTGGACCATTCAGGATTGCATCTACAGAGGGGAAGAATTCTTTCCTACTGGAGAATTTATAAGGGAAAACTTTTGATGCCCTTATCAATGGGCGCTATCTAAAACATTTTATGCAATAAACACGTTTCATAGTACCATTGTATATAACGGTTTGGTTTTTCTTTGCTTTTGCAATTTTGTTCCTTTTCGTAGGTTTCCTAAAATTTACTTTTAAATAAACCTAGTTTTATTCATTACTCCGAAAATAAAAAAATAAAATATTTGTACTGCATATCGTTTACAGAACTCTCTGATTATTTCCTTTTTGCAGAATTTTTATTATCAGATGAAAATTAAGGAGGTATCGGAATACAATGCTCAGTTTCAAAAACATTGTTTCCTCACAAAACAGGTGATGAATTAATAATGGTTTTGGTTGAAAATACAGATGAAATACAAGGTATGAAGTTCTAGGCTTATTTTTCAAACCAAAATGCTAAAAGGAATCTTATAAAATTTTAATAAGGTTGTACTCATGTAAAAAAGAGGCCACCTGATCAAAGATTAGAAAGATCTAAGTCTCTAAGTTTTCTGAATCAAATGAAAATAATACAAAGGTAAAAGGAAAGGAAAATAAGAATAAAAGAAACCTGATAATGAAGAAGTTGACTTATGTGGAAGTGAGATCCCTTTCAAAATCTCTGACTCCTCATTCTGTTTCCATCTGATATATCTAAAAGTTTTTACTCTATCCCGATTTTCACAACTTGACCTTAAATATTCACAGAAATAAAGATTTTGCCTTACCTCTGGAAACTTAAAGAACATATCTTCAAAAACAAGTTTAGGTGAAAATCTTTATGTTTCTCTGATTTTAACTGAGAGAAAGTATGTCTAGGCTAATCCTGGTAAATTTATCTCTTCTAATAGATTTTTACTAATTAATTCGCTAAAGGAAAATCCAGGGAATTAAAAAAATAAAATCCCTATGAGATCTTCCCTATAGGAGAAAATGTATTGAGGACCCAGAGAGAGGTATCTGAGAGTACAATCATAAATACTTGACATACCTTAATTGCTAAATATTATGCAGATATCATCCATGTATGATTAATGCAATTGATTTCCCCCACTTCAAAACTATAACAAAATATAAGACATACGGTGAAAGGAAATTCATAAAATGATTGTAACCATCTAGTCCAAGACAAATGGTGAAAGGAAATTCATAAAATGATTGCCCCCATCTAGTCCAAGACAAATGGTGAAAGGAAATTGGTAAATTCAATTTCCCCCATTTTGTCCAAAAGAGATGATGAAAGGAATTTCATGAAATGATTGCCCTCATCTCAAACAAAATGCAAAAAATGATATTTGAAGTGGTGAAAGGAAATTCAATGGGAGATGTAGATAAATTCATCAGGGTATTGAACAACCTCGCTGGTAGTGAAGCAATATCTATGATATCTGTGAGGTTTTCATACATGTATAAACATACTCTAGAAGCTACTTATTTTTTTGATAATATTTACATTCTGAACCAACAAGGGATTCCCTAAAGAAATTGGTAAAATTATCATGCCTTGATGCAAACAAAATCAACCAAAGTATGATACTTCAGTTAAAGTTATTTTGATTATCTTAAACAAATCCAAACTCAGTTTCGAGAAAAGGGAAACTATTAATAGCCTAAAATCAAGATTGGTGAATGATTACGTTTTTTGAACGTTTTCTGAGACACGACTGAAGTCTAATGTCCTTCTGTATGATTTTGCAAAAGGTTTTTCCCATAAACCCAATGATGACTTCATTTACCCAATAAAGGCACTTGGTCTACTGTTCTTCCATGGCTCGCAGGGAGACGTGATCCCTAGATGGAGCCTATGTTGGAACACATATAAATTATAATCGTTGAGCTTTAATTTATCATTTTTATAAATAAATCACAAGTCATTTTTCAAATATTAAATCAATTCCTCTTTTAGTCTAAAGGCGCACATGACGTCCACTGTCGATTAATTTCCCCCGTTGATTGAACGATCCCATTTTCCTCGAGTTTTTGGAGCCTCTTGATTGTTAAAAAGTCAAGCCACTAGAGACTACTTTAGAGTTTCGTGATTCAGGCATTTCTCCATGCTACAACCTCAAAACCCCAATACCCAAAAAGTGTTCGAATGATCCTAGTCATCGTACACATATATCTTCATAAAGTCTTGACACATCACTATGGGTAATGGCTTGTCGAAAATTTAATAAAAGTTAACTTGCCAATACATGAAACAATAAATGCCAAAAAGTTAAAACCCAATGAATTAAGTTAACCCCGATTAAAAGTTAATTAATAACTTCGCACATTCGAAGTTTAGATATTCGCCATCCATCACATTCTAAATTCCGGAAGTCTGAACTTCTGAAATACCTTAAACACTAAGCAGGGTTAATTTAAATTAAAAAATAATTATTCAATGATTAATCACTTCGTGGTTTCAGGTTTTGTGGATTCTATCTTGAGCTACTATCAAAATCCCTAAGTCCAAAAAACCAAAAACATTTAATGATAAAAGCGATTAATCAATGGGTTAAACAAGATTATCTCACAATTATTTTTTCGCTAAATCACAATTCGGGAAATTTCAAATCTTATTCATACAAGTTCCTGATCGCGAACCATCAATATTAATGGCATTGATCATGGCTCAACGACAATGATTTCAATATAGATCACAGATCACCGCCTAGATCTTTTCATTAAGGTAAATGAATGCATCGTTAGTAGGTATTCATAAATCAATACACTTAAGGTAAATAAGGATATTAGATTTTGAAATCTATTTGCTTTCTCCCAGAACAACAAGTTTTAGTAGACTAAGAAGTTTACGCATTTCCCTGTGACAGGAAACACAGTTCTGAGCTCACTAATATCATGGCATCGCGAAAAGTGGCTAAAGAAGCCGGTGAGAGCATGAAGCCAAAAAAATATGTTCTCTCAGACATCTTTGTTGGGCCTGAGATATGATCATTTTCATGATGGTTATTATACATTTTTGCCACATGTACATATGCGTTTTTCATCCTTTAAAGGATATTTTTGAAGAATTTCATGATAAAATGGTATAATCGCCATAAGGTACATGTAATTCATGTTTAATGATTGAATCAAGTATAATTCATCATGTTTTATGTTTTCTAAGAGCTAATTCACGTTTTTTGGTGTTACAAGGCAAAAATGCACTATGTTTCTAGTTCCGACACTTGATCTAGCACTTGATCTGGCACTCGTTTTGGCACTCGATATGACACTCTGTCTAGCACTCCGTATTGCACAGAAATGGAAGGCGAGTTGGTGATTATGGCATTGGCGGCCAATGTTGGGTGAATCGGGAACATGGATTTTTTTTGTCCTTATCCCCTCCAACTACTGAACTCTAGACAACTCAGTTTCAATTATCCAAAGAGGGCAATTATTGGCTCTCTTCGTTTTATCAGTTAGCGCATCATTTATTGTAATTTGTCGAATTTAGAAGTGGTTTGATGCTCCTATGGTCGACCACTTGGTATGTAAGATTATAAATACTTCTAGGATGGTCATAAGATTGTTAAGCAAGTAGAAGAACCATTGTATTGGAGACGAACTCGTTTTACTCTGTTTTGAGTTTTTCCATTGCCAGAATTATGCCAGAACTACGTTTTTGGATTTTTATGGTGAATTTGGCCTGCTGAGTTCATGGTGTGATTTTAGAGAGTGACCACGACTTGTTGGGGGGCCCACTAGCAGTCTGGTAAATGTCTTCATGTTTGTTTATGTATTTCCTAATTTAATTGTTCTCTTTTATTTTCTGTACATGTATATTTTTATTGTGTTAACTAGTTTGTTGTAGTTAATTGTTTTGCTTCTCTTTTGCAGGTTAGATGTTGATACATATTAGCATGCATCGATTTTATAGACTAGGAAAAGACTTGAAAGTCTCCCTCTCTTAATACTAACCCCATACGAGGTTAGATTATGCTTTCTTTTTTGATTTTACAATTAAGTTTAAAACATATTTTTAATTAGATAGAACAGAGTTTTTAATTTGGATTTTCTTTTGACAAGGATTGATGGATGGATAGAGTTAATTTCATTTTTTGATGATAGCTTGTTTACTTCAGTTTTGTATCAGATTTCATTTAATTAGTTATTGGTTAATGTAGATTGTTAATTTACTTTCATAGTTTAATTTTTGTTTTTAATTATTTCTTTATTGCATTTTTAATGGTTAGAATAGACATAGTATAGTTTTGTTTTACGCAATTTCCTTTCATAGATTAAAATGCAATTAAATTTCTTAGTTAAATAATGATGATCTCGTTATATTGTGTAATGTTCCCAAGCCAAATTCTTTCTTGGAATCACTAACTACTACTAATTTATTGAGTTATTAAGTGCATACAAGATTCATCAACACATGGAGATCACAATATATTCAA
>ML796456.1:14607-36998 GCA_009831015.1 Picea engelmannii
GTTGCAGAAATAACCATCAAAACTATCAAGTAATTATTGGATAATGAAGCACTGAACCAATAGATAACTTTCCAATATTTTAGCACGAGTTTTGATGGAGAACCAGCGCTGCAAAAAGATGTTTTCAGAGAATTTTCAGAGAATCCAAATGGTTGTAGCAAAGATTTTCTACAACAACAACTTTTACCCCAAGAAACTAACCAACAACTTTCCCAACATGAGTCAATATCAAGTAGATAAACAATAGCAACTTGCTAACTATTTTCAGTGGTAAAAGAGTGACAAATTAAGATTGAAAATGAGAGTTTTGTAACACCCTTGTTTCCCCCAACTTGTAATTAATCATAAAATAGGATTACCATGCTAAGACATGTGGACAGTGTAAATGTATTATTGTTTGAGTTGCTAATAACTGACTGTGGGGGTGAAGCCTTGAAAGTACTGGCCACGATATCACTAGAGGAAAGAATGTGAAAACTATAAGGGAGGGTTATTATATCAAATAACCCCAAATTCCCTTGATGAGGATAATAAACCTTCTTCGGATCCCAAGCAGAGAAATCAGTTAATGAAGAAAGGACCAGTGGTTGAATTATCAACCACTCCCATGAATGGAAGCATGGCCAAAACTGCAAAATGTTAGCCCGAAGTACCACTGGGTATGACAGGCCAAGCGGACCGAAGTTCCCTTCTGACAGAAGGAACAGGATGGGTCGAGAAACATCCTAGAAGAAAGAGATACAAATGGATAAGGAGAGTGCACAGAGCTCTCTAGCAGATAATGAAGAGAAGGTCACGAGCTTAATGCTGGGTGAGCATCTGATAAACCTCGCCGAGGCCATAACAGAGAAGGAAATCTCTGAAAGTTTGCAGAGAACAGAACCTGAGCAGAAGATGAAACAGAAAAAGAGTCATTGAGAACTACAAGAATTCTCTGGTGATCTCATGGCTTGGAACAGGTGTGGCCAGAGTGCTAAGAATGAATGCCTATGAGCCTATGGTCGGGTGGAAGGACGAACACCCACAGTCAGTTAGTTGGCTGCCACCTATAATACATAAGTAAATCACATATCTTGTGTATTTAAGTGGTACTGTGAATTAAATTTGGATATCCTATGAATGTTGCAGGGATAGATATGTTTGCTTAATGATTTATACTGTACCCCTTTTTGGTGTCTACTTGATTGTATAATTAGGCAAGTAGGAAATTATATGGATGGGATATGTTTTATACTCGTAAATGCTTGCGTCTTGTGGGGGCTTAAGTTAGAGCCACGAACTGTGAGCTCGTTGACCTTGGGGATAGTTTCATGTACGCATGTCGACCCTCCTAATCGTTCTAAGTCCCTTGGAGGACGGAGTCTGTTAAAGCTCAGGAGAGATAGTGAACATATGCACAAGCTCTCTACGAAGAAAACAAAGACCGAGAACCACTTAAGTTCTAGAGTAGAGGAATGAATGTAAGGGGTGCGCGGAAGGATTTTTCCAAGTGTTACGTCCAAGAGAAAGAGTGCAAAGCTCTTAATCCTTTTAGAGCTAACAAAGCTCGGGAAGAGTAGCGATATTGAAGTATCGAAAGGGAAGGCTTCTTTGTTTGGATGACGAATGAATGAGAAACTATTCGGGAAGAGCCAAGGTCCATTGTGACCGTTGGATATGGAAATGAGTGCGGGAGTTAACCCCTTGAGTCCTTCGGATTTCGCGATTTCGGCGAACTGTGAGTTTGTCTTAAGGGAAGTAAAAATCCCCAAAGTCCCGAAGTTAATCTGGACTGTGGATCCAAGGATCTATCGGGACCCACCTTGACCATTGGATTTGTGAGTTCAGAGTTCGCGCGACGGAAGAATCGCGTATTTGTGTGACTAAACCTTCGAAGGCCGAAGTCTCGAAGTTAATCTCAACCGTGGATCTCTGGATCCGTCATGATCCTTCTCGAACGTCCGATCTATGAGATTCAGAGTCCACGCTTCAGGAGAATCGCGTGTTGGAGTGACCAAAACTTCGAAGGCGAAGTTACAGAGCACTTAGGAGACCCTCACAAAGTTACTGAACACTATGCAGTTTAGTAAGGCTTGCTTGAACGAAAGTTGCCAGGAAGGCACAGATATCCCTTTGAGGAATAGAAGGGACAAAGACCTTCGAGGTTTGAGCAGTTGAAGATCAGAAGAGATAGTGCTAAGAGGGCACAAGAGTCGGACTTATTCCAAGTCCCGAAGCTCAGGAGAGATAACGTTTTCAGAAGTGCAGACGAGACCCAACGTCATAGGGCTTGCAGGAGGAAGTTCAAAGGTGAAGCCTTTGAAACGTTTGAAATCTTCCAAGTCAGGGAAGAAAGCAAAAGCTCGGGAGGAGGAGCAACAGTGGTCGTTGGATCGAGCATTGTGAATAACCTGAACCGTCAGATCAACAACTTCGGGAAATCCCTTCGAGAGTTTCTCAGTTGAGATTTGAGATTCGCGAAGTACGAAGGCCTGGAAATTCGAAGTGAATCGCAATCATCCGATCAGCCGAAGTAGATCTGAGTCGTCAGACCACCCGAGGTAAATATCAAGCATTGGATCGCCAAGGTGAATCTCAGTCGTCAAATACTGTCTATTCAGGAGAAGGCAAGGTTGGAGAGTTGAGAATTCCAAAGTCCGAACTTTCAGATATCTGAAGTAAATTTCAACTGTCCGATCAGCCGAAGTGAAGCTGAGTCGTCAGATCGTCCGAAGTGAATATCAAGCGTCGGATCACCCAAAGTGGATCTGAGCTGTCAAATCCAAGGGAGATGTGGCGACAATCTGAGAACTCCGGATAAAGATCCGAAGTATTTCATAGCCGTCAGATCCAAGGGAGACGTAGCGAAAATCTGAGTAATTCATAACTGTCAGATCCAAGGGAGACGTGGTGAAAATCTGAAAACTCCGGATAAATATCCGAAGTAATTCGTAGTCGTCCGATCTAAGGGAGACATGGAGAAAATCTGTGGACTTTGGGTAAAGACCCGAATTAATACTCGATAGTCATATCAAGAGGACACGGGTTAGTGGATTATATCCTCCGGATAAAATCCATTGGGAAAAAGGGTGAAGTTGAGATTTGAGATCTCAGAAGTCCGAAACCCGAAGGAGATCTTGACTGTTGATCGAGAAGAGGGCCGCAGGACCGTTGATCCAGTTGAAAGGTCAACCACCCGAAGTAAAGGCTAGACCGTTGATCCAGTTGAAAGGTCAACCACCCAAAGTAAAGGCAGGGTTTTTGATTAGGAGGACAGGTGTCCGCAGATTGTCAACTCGGAAGATTTAAGTATGGAAGAGAGCAGGGTTTTGAGAGTTGAAACTCCTAAAACCCGAAATCATGAAGGAGATCTTGTCCGTTGATTTTGCAAGAGGTCAAATCTGATCCGTAGGTCTAATAGGGGAAGATCTGAACCGCCAGTATTCGAAGTATCGTCAAGATCGGAAGATTGACGGTCCCGTAGCATTGCGGGGATAGGAGTTGCACGGACGTTAAAAAGTTGAGAGCGGGCCGCAATTCAAACCGTGGATTTGAAAAGAGGACACTGTTGACGATTAAAATTGTCAATGAAGTTTTGCCCGCAAAGTGTTGCTAAAGCCTATTATTATAAAAACTAAGTAATACTAGTAGGTGGGACTACCTTGAACTATTGTAGAGCAGATCTATTCATTTTTTTATGTTATGATGATGTGCGACACGACTTACATGGTTGATGAAGATCTTGTTATTATTGGTTATGGTTTGAGCTTATGAAGTGTTAATTCCTTTTGTTGCTACAACCTATGCTATTCATTAATGTCATTGATGTATGTTCTTATCACACCTTCATAACAAACATGTCGGTAAAATTACATGAAGGGAAGTTTTGAGAGAGGCAAAATGCTAGAACAAATGCAAGGGGTAGATTTTAAAGTTATCCTAACTATACTACATGCATGAAAATACTTGATGATTATTGTTAGGCCCTAGCTAGAAAGCAAGTGGTTATGAAATTGTGATTGAATTACATGTTTAATATCCATATGGTGTGAAATGTGGTGGTGCACTTGGCAAAGTGATAGTGCTAATGATTATGCAATGGTTAATTGAATTATGTGGCCGATCCACATATGGTATATTTGGATAGATTGAACGTCGGTGGTGAACATTAATGGTTATGCGATTTTGTTTGAGCTATATATCGAGAAATTGGATATATGATATGGGAAGCGCATTTGGCAAGTAACCTACGCAGATTCCAATGCAGAGTTAAATTAATGGTGTTAATTGGAAGTTGGTTGGCATGTACTAGTGAGGAAATGAATTGTGGGTGGAGGCGACGTGCATTTACTGCACGTCACCTTTACCCCTCCTTTTTGAGGCCACCCTAATCGGGCTATTGTTTGATCTTGTTGTTGTGGTTATGATCCGAAATTTTAGTAGGGAAGAACCGCTCAGCCAGCTCTCGTTGCAAGAAATTCGATTACAGGTATATATTTTTTGGCCATTCATGATTCTGCTCTGGTTATGAAATGATTGCAAGCTCGGGTGTATGGGTTTGTGTTTTCCTAAGTGTTGCAACTGTGTGAAATCTAGGTTCTTGGATTGAAGAGTGGATGGTTCTTCCTGTAACAATTTTGAGTTCGTCAAGGTTATTGGTCTACCTAGGTGATATCTCTTTGTTATCACTATTGTTTGGTTGGAGGGTTTTTGTTTAGTCTTAGGTGGATAGCTATCTTCACACACTGTCACTAAATCGAGTCTCTGGCTTTCATGGGTTTAATGGTCAGAGGTTTTCTGCGTTAGTATGTTTTGTTCGCTTCGACATTGGTTGATTGCACCACCAGGAGTCACGAAATGGGGTTCATGTTCTTCCTCGGCCTTGTCTTCACCTATGTGCTATGATTTTTGACCCAAGAGCACGCGGGTTATACCCTGCATGAATTAAATAACCTTTGCCAAGCCAGACTAGAGCCCTACCTTTTCAGTTATGGCCCATGTCATGGATTTGTGCCCGACCATGAATGAGTCTTGGTTCACCTTGTACGCATCGTGGCCTTGGAGGATTTTCCATTACAAAGAGTGGCTCTGCTCTCCCCGTGTTGACTACGGAACAACCTTGGCCCCCCACTCTGGAAATTGTTTAAGAAGATCAGTCTGCCCTGTTGTTTTATGACTCGAGTTTTGATTGGATGGTTGTATAATTGTCGACGATTTTGAGAACAAACTTGCCTAGCTGGTCGTATGACAGTCGTGTTGGTTGGTATATAGTCATTGGCTCGATTATAATGGTGGTAAATCCTACATTACTAGTGGCAGTTTCAAAGCACACAGTTACTCTCCTTATGTCGATAGCTCAGTGTGTTAATGGAAAGGGCCTCTGCCCCGATTCGATTGGATGCGTGGGTATGCGTCATTGCTACAACATGTTAGATTGTTGATTTTGTAAGACAATGACGAGTTGTTTGGTAGATACACAGTCACTGGTTTTTGCACTGATGATTATTTGAATGTTTAGCTAGCATTGGTGAAAATGCTAGACATTGAGCTATTGTCGTGACTGTGTGTTTGATTTGGTGAAATGGAAACATTGCATCGTGTTTTTTGGGTGGCTCTGCACTGTGTATAGTATGGATAGCTTGGGTTTTACAGATTTGTATTCATGTTATCGATCATTTGTTATGAAGGGCATGTTGTTGAGGCTTTGTCATGTCGGTTAGATGGCCCAACTCTTAAGCTATACTGAATTGTTTTTTCAGTGGTAGAATTACATTGCCTAGGCAAGTCACCCTATGCATAGCTTGTGTCTAAACGGTGGTTGTTGGTTGTATATTTGAATATCAATACAGGTTGCAGTTTGATCTTGGTTCTTTGGGTTATGCCTATATATATGTTAACAAATATCATTTCATTTTCATGGCTATATTGCAGTAATAGTGATTTCATTATTATTTTGAAAACATGACTTTTGAGTATAGTTGTGGATTGAATAAACACATGGGCAATGGTTGTTTTCGATGGTTAACAGAGTGGGATGGCTACTGTTTGAAATTGTTATAAGATGAAAATAAGGGAACAAAATCCTTTTTACAGATTGTATAGGATTCCTACTGTTTTGTGATGGCATTGTGTTGGATAGTTGATGATGAACAATGAACTAGTTAAATGCACATAAATTGTTGTTTGGTCAAGATGATTGATAGTTGATGCATCTTTTTTCGCAAAGTGTTTTATGGATCACTTTATTAATTTCATGAACAATAATCGTCCTTCTTCCTTTCCATTATCTCACTTTCTGCTAATTACAAACCTCGTCACCTCCCATATTCATTTTTCACTCCTTGTTCTGAGATTGATTACACTCAAAAGAATTTCTGTGTTAAAATGATGAAAGTGACAATGTCTTGTATGGATTACAGTGAGGTTTTATTGGGTTGTTGTAACAGATGATTTTGGTTGTCATTGAGAAGTGACCATGTCTTCTCCCCCTTCATTATATCATATTTTTGCTCAATACAAACCCCTCACATATCCCATAACCCTTTTTCACCCCCCTGCTCGTTGATTAACAGTAAAACAATTTGTATGGATTGGATTGCATGACACTGATACATTGTGAGCCAAATCTATTTCATATTTTTAAGATTTGTCATGTATGGTTATTTAAAATACTATTTGCTAATCGATAACGCATGTAGGGATGAGTTATTCAAATAAAAGGCTAAAAACAGAGGCCTATTACGCTTCTGTCAAAGAGAAGGACTAAAAAATGGTAACATCAGCAAAGGGGAATGTGGCTTTTGAGTTTTATTCTATCTATTATTGTTTCATGACAATTGACTTCGGGGATCTTTGGACAACATTCCTTATTTTGGATATATGAGGATTATTTTTGAAATAACTTCAAATTTCATGAGTTTAAATTACCAAAGGTGAATATGTCGATGGGAGACACAAGGAGGTGTATTTTGCTTAACTAATGGTTATGTTATAATTGTTATGATTGTTATGAACTAAAGGGAGTTACAAGGGGTCTCACCTACTAGTTATTATTATTTATGACTCTTATTATAATTATTACTCTCCCCCCTAACTAAATTTAGTTGAGTCTTTTAGTTAACTTAACTAATGAATTGGTTCAAATTCTCCAACCAATTTTAATTTGTTAAAAACAAAAGGAAAGGGAGGAACAAAGCAAGGATAGAAGCAGAAACATGCTAAGGTTTTCTCTTTGAGTTCATGTTGAGATAGTTCAGATTTCATTCATTCATATATTCATCACAGCCTAATTCTCTTTTATGATAGCAGGGTCTTATTGTAGACAACAATATCCAGGGATGAATCAAATCATTCAGACACTTGTTCTTCAGAAGTGTTGATCTATCTTTGATAGTTTGTGTAGACTTGTCAGTTTATGAATTATTTTTCATGACTGATAAAGGCTATTATGCAGAGTCGAGTGGGCAACAATCTATGGCAAGTTGATCCAACTTTTAGAGTTCAGTTTTGGTTTTCTGTCAGAGGTCCTTTTGCATGTTCCATCGGGGATGTCTAAGTTTGACTTTGGTCCAAGATTTCTGTATGAGATTTTGTAAAGAAAATGACTCTTTGGTGACTTGGAATGAAATAAAAGATTGATTTATGTCTCATCTATCTTGAGTATCATCTTGGTGTTTTTACTTATGTTCTTACATTTATTTCAGCAACTGTTATATTCAAAAAATTACATAAAAAGTGAATTTCCAGCAAGTTTTTGTTGATAAAAGACTAGCCTAAGCACTCGTAATTAATACTTGTGAGTTGGGATGTTATTTTTGTTGGCTATAAAAATAGGATGAAATTCTCATCTACTTTGTTTTAGCCAAGTAAAGTCTGAAAATACTTGAGTAAGATCAATTCATATATTTTCCTCAACGGACACGTGGAGGCTCGAGGAGAATTGCAGGCAGAAAAACAGTTTGATTCAAACCTCCTTTTTCCGCGTCCGCAATCACGCGGTCCTGTAAGGTCATCGCCCAAGGTCACATCAAGAGGGGGCTTATCCAGAAAAAGAGCTAATGCCCAATACTTTGAGATTTCGTAGGAGAGCGAAAGGGAAGGTCGCGGGTGCCCTTAAACCTGCACCAAGAAGTTGAAAGGTTCTGTGTTTAATTACAGAATGAGACCATCAAGGTCTCAGAGAATTCTTTGGCTTCATAATCGGAGATCCTTGACTAGGAGGTCAGACTAGTTCCCGGACTTTCCAAATTAGAAACCATGAATGGAGATTTTGTTCTTTAAGAAAAGGGAAAAATTTTATGCCCTGTCGTGGGTGTGTTACAAATTGGTATCAGAGCATGGTTACAACACTTGGCTTGCTTGGGCTCATGTACGAGTCGCGTAAGGAGGTATTGTTATCTGCATTTACTCCTTGAGGAGAAGGACTGCATATTGAACTTGTAATTTTGGGAATTCTTGTCGAATTTCAACGGAATAATTTTTTTAGCCCTTTGTCAAAGTGATAACTACTCTTACCGGAGTAGGGATATGTTAATTAACATTTATAATAAGACTTGAATGTGGATAGTTGAAGGTGGAAGGGTTCTATCAAGAGCAGTTGAAGCCTGAAGGACGGATGACCTGGTGTTCGTAACACTACTTCTAAGCATGGGAAGTCGGAACTTCAAGCACTAATGATGGTAGATTATATAATGGTTAATACCTTTGTGGGCTTAAAGGAATTTGTTAGGATCAGGTAGGATCCCTGGCAATTATAGTTACTGCTCTATATTAAAATCGAAGTATATAACTCCTCATGACCAAAGAAAAGTGAGATGGGTAAAACCCTATGGACGTTGAGGCAAGAAGGTTTTCTTGCTAGACATTGTTGCATAAAGAGGAAAGTGACCCTGGTTGGTTATTGCCTTGAGAAAAGGGAACATCAATACGAGATATGATTGTGAGATTAGTCTTGTAAGTGACTGAAATCTCAAACTAAATGACATTAATGATGAAATTAAACTATCAAGTGAATGCATGAGATAAAATGATGCAAGAGATGCACCTACTTATACACGAATGTGTATACATGATCATAAGGATGATTGGAAGATCCTTGGGAAAAAGATATAGAAGCCTAATATGTCCATGTGTGTGAATGACATGGAAAATGTGCAAGCAATAAGCTAGCAGGATGAATACTTATCCGTGTTTAATTATGCTTGAGTGCATAGGTTTAATGCATTGTGGAGCTTCCTAATATGAAACCTGATATTAATACCAGTTAGGTATGAATGATATTGAACGTGCAAGTGATGCACATGTATGATGTAAGAGTATAGCTATCGATACAATATGGTTGCCC
Organism: Picea engelmannii; assembly: GCA_009831015.1. Classification (NCBI taxonomy): domain Eukaryota; kingdom Viridiplantae; phylum Streptophyta; class Pinopsida; order Pinales; family Pinaceae; genus Picea; species Picea engelmannii. The sequence continues at coordinate 23,930 of ML796456.1, forward strand.
TGATGAGTGAAATATAAAGAAAGAATTACTCTTGTCCAGAATAAATGAATACTATGGATGCATGGTTGACTCCATTTCGAAGAGTCATGAAAGTTTTGTTCCAAATAGTAGCTTGAGAGGGAATGTATTCCCTTTCCTCGGGAAAATACTAATATAATTAGTAAAAAAGGATAAATGAGCAAAGATGCTCTGTTGTCATAATAAGAGGCAAATGACTATACCGTTGAGAATCACATGAGAAGGATTGTGAACAATCCTAAGTTGACTGATCTTAAAAGTAGAGATGTAGGTGGGCTGTGAAACATACCTATGACCGCTACATGTAGGTTTAGGATTATGAATATGGTTAAGTACATCATGGATTAAGTTAACAAAACCAGAATATGTATGGATACATAATTTGGGTACATGACAAAGATGCATGTTTATATTCCTTAGGGAATATTTGGTAAACAGATAAAAGCTAACTCAAGTTTGAGTCAAGCACAAATAGTGATGGACATGCAATAAGGAAGTTGCATGTTGAAGGAGTCCCATGTGAAAGAACTATGTGAAAATTTTGTCAGGACTCAGGGGGTCAGAGTCACAACCTTAGTAACTGCTGAGAAAATGAGCAGTGAACTACAAGCTTATATATATATATATATATATATAAGAATCCTGGATTACATTTTGAAATCATCATGTAATGAATAGGAGACTAATGATTGAATAAAGGAGTATGTTTGATTGAATAGGCTTGGTTGAAACCATGCTAAGAAAAGGCAGTAAGACCTTTAGAGATAACTCCACTGGGTTGGAAAGCCCTAGGCAGTGTAGAAAGAATTGGAAGAAGGGGAGAGCCCACAACTCTTTTCTTGTTATGTGTTATGTTCCCTCTGGAATGAGAAAGATGATTACTAATAGAAGTATATGTTTTGACACCAGAGTGATAAGGATTATATTACTGCAGAAACCGTTGAGAACTGTCGGTATTGCACTCATGAAAACATTAAGGATAATGTGATGAAGTGCATACAAATATGCTAAGACATGTCTGAAAATGTTTTATTAATTTAAATGCTATGGTACTTGCATTTTTAATTTACATGATGACTAATTTGTTTATGATGTATGTCATGTGTAGAGAGAAATAGATTGGAACTGTTGAGAAAGACATTTTCCAATAACAAAAAACCTCAATCAGAGGATTACTATGAGAAGGTTCTTGTTGAAATATTGTTGAAGGGACTTTAAAAGTCCCCATGGAGCACCACTGATGAGATAATATCAGAGGGGGTGCTAACAGCGAAAACCAGTATAAAAATGTTCATGCCTATGTGGCACAAGGTATGAAGGGATTGGGTAAGAATCTCTTCTGAAATGTTTTACAATCTTAATGCTATGTATGGAACATAGAAAGGCATTTGTATGCCTTGGATACCCAAGTAAGGTATGATTCAAGAAGGATAACATGAATGATGCAGGTGTGAACCTCTGGTAGTAAACACTGATTGTAATCCTCGGAAGAATTCATGAACTGATATGTCATGAATACATGGACCAATCAAGGAACGATTGGAAACAAAAGTGATCATAGATGGCACGCTACATGGAATGCATTGAGGGAACGCATGTTGCAAAAGATGGCAGACAATGGGTTTTTCAGTAGAAAGGAGGACCTTCCAATGTTTTGCTTACATTATGTAAGCGCTGAAGGAAAACTAATCTGGGTGGCCATGAGTGTTGGCACACTGGTTATTAATGGAGGAAGAATGCTTAAAGGCATTCATGTGAAACTTTTGAGTTTCATGTGTATTGATCTGGGAATCGTGATCATGATGTAGCCGAAACCATAGTCTTGTTGTAACAATGAATGAGAATGAATAAACCATATGGTGAAAATCTTGGCTAAGCTCCAACGCACCATGACAAAGTACTAGTCGTAAAGTGTGGGAAACTTAAAATCAATGCAAAGGTGCATTGGATATGAATGTGGCCACGAATGTTGGCACATTCATTAAGGTCAATTGATATCTGAATTACATTCTGAAAAATTTGGTAGGATGAAATGATGCATAGGTAAGGGATGATGTATCATTTTGCTTTGTATCATTGAATAGATGAAAATGACTTGGACTGTTAGTATGCTTGATTTTGAAAAGGTAATGTGCATGAAAACTAACACTTTGTTTGACTGAGGAATGTTGAAATTGCAGGAGGAAATGGGTCTTGGATATCGCAGTATTGTAAGCCCATAAGGAAGACCAATTGCCTACTGAGCCAAACTGCAAGAAATGGTATTTCCTTTCTGAGAAAGTGAATTTGATTGTTAGTATGCACAATTCTGAAATTGTTTATGATGACGTTATAAAGGTGCAATAAAATGTATGTACCTGGAAACTAACAATTTGTTTCGTTGATTGAAGTTGAAAGTGCAGGAAGCAAAGGAGTCTTGAATATGGCAGCATTGTAAGCCATAAGGAAGACCAATTCTCTGTTGATCCAAACCGCTATGGGAAGGAAAGTCCCATAATTATGAATTTGTTTCATGTGCAAAACAAATATGGAAACAAAATGTGGAATTTGGATATCTGTGTGTCACAGATTTACAAGAAAAATTTGAATTTAAAATTTATGATGATGTCTCGTTAATTTTTATATGCCTGTGATACGGGTGAGAAAGAATATAATCTGATCACATGAAATAAAGGCTGACTTGGGAGAAGGAGAGTAACCTTCTTCCCTATCTATGATTGAGTTGGGAGAAGGAGAGTAACCTTCGTCCCTAACTTTAGCTGAGCCGGAAGGCTGTCAAGCTGTAAAAGCATGAAAAATCGCTATTGTTGAGCCATGAGAACATCGTGGTAAGCCATGATCGCCTAGAATATATTGTGTTGAGGTAACACAAGCCAGAGGGACACCTCGGCAGAGCAAGTCTGAGGGACGCCTCAACTCTAAGACTCGACAAAGTCTCTGGAATTCTTTCTGTGCGAGAAAACCTTGGCAAGGCAAGATGGATCACCCGAGGGACTGTATAGCAGAGAAGGGGATGCCTGAGCCTGGGCCTGGAGGGCGAGTGACCGCAAGGAAGAGGATACCTTAATATTTCTTGTAAACTATTGATCGGGATCATGCACACAATGGGTAGTTCTTCCTGTGCGAGAAAACCTTAGCAAGGCAAGATGGATCACCCAAGGGACTGTATAGCAGAGAAGGGGATGCCTGGGCCTGGAGGGTGAGTGACCGCAAAGAAGATGAAACCATGATAGCTCTTGTAAACTATTGAATTGGGATCATGCACCCAATGGGTATGTCAAGGAAAAACAATGAGCCTGAATAAAAAAACAACCATGTGAATACAAATCCACAAACTACGCAAATAATTATTGTGCTAAGATTATGAAATTTTCCAAGATTTTTTTTATTTTATTTTTTTATGCAATGTTTTCACATAAGACTATGATTAACGTGCTTGTTGTCCAAGAATTATTAAAAGCAGGTGACCAAGATTAAAGGTCTGAAAAAAGACCTGGCCGAGGAAGAAGGATCGAGATTTTTGAAACAGCTGAATGATAAAGGCATGACAGGTGTTTTGAGAAAGAACACCGAGGACGGTGTTCCTTTAAGGGAGAGGGAATTGTAACACCCCTATTTCCCCCAGCTTGTAATTAATCATAAAATAGGATTACCATGCTAAAGCATGTGGGCAGTGTAAATGTATTATTGTTTGAGTTGTCAATAATTGACTGTGGGGGTGAAGTCTTGAAAGTACTGGCCATGATATAACTAGAGGAAAGAATGTGAAAACTATAAGGGAGGGTTATTATATCAAATAACCCCAAATTCCCTTGATGAGGATAATAAACCTCCTTCGGATCCCAAGGAGAGAAATCAATTAATGAAGAAAGGAACAATGGTTGAATTATCAACCACTCCCATGAATGGAAGCATGGCCAAAACTGCAGAATGTTAGCCCAAAGTACCACTGGGTATGACGGGCCAAGCTGACTGGAGTTCCCTTCTGACAGAAGGAACAGGATGGGTCGAGAACCATCATGAAAGAAAGATATACAAATGGATAAGGAGAATGCGCAGAGCTCTCCAACGAATAATGAAGAGAAGGTTGCGAGCTTGATGCTAGGTGAGCATCTGATAAACCTCATCGAGGCCATAACAGAGAAGGAAATCTCTGAAAGTTTACAGAGAACAGAACCCGAGCAGAAGATGAAACAGAGAAAGAGTTCTTAAGAACTGCAAGAGTTCCCTGGTGATATCATGGCTTGTCACGGGGGTGGCCAGAGTGCTAAGAATGAATGCCTCTGAGCCTATGGTCGAGTGGAAGGACAAACACCCACAGTCAGTTAGTTGGCTACCACCTGTAATAGATAAGTAAATCGCATATCTTGTGTATTTAAGTGGTACTGTGAAATAAAGTTGGATATCCTATGAATGTTGCAGGGATAGATATGTTTGCTTAATGATTTATATTGTACCCCTTTTTGGTGTCTACTTGATTGTATAATTAGGCAAGTAGGAAATTATATGGATGAGAAATGGTTTATACTCGTAAATGCTTGCGTATTGTGGGGGCTTAAGCTAGAGCCACCAACTGTGAGCTCGTCGACCTTGGGCATAGTTTCATGTACGCATGTCGACCCTCCTAGTCATTCTGAGTCCCTTGGAGGATGGAGTCTGTTAAATCTTAGGAGAGATAGTGAACGTATGCACATGCTCTTTGCAAGGCAAACAGAGACCGGGAACCACTTAAGTTCTAGAGTTGAGAAATGAACATAAGGGGTGCGCGGAAGGATTATTCCAAGTGTTACGTCCAAGAGAAAGAGCACAAAGCTCTCAAGCCTTTCAGAGCTAACAAAGCTCAGGAAGAGTAGCGAGATTGAAGTATTGAAAGGGAAGGCTCCTTTGTTCGGATGACGAACGAACGAGAAACTATTCGGGAAGAGCCAAGGTCTGTTGTGATCGTTGGATATGGAAAGGAGTGCGGGCGTTAACCCCTTGAGTCCTTCGGACTTCGCGAGTTCGACAAACTGTGAGTTCGTCTTAAGGGAAGTAAAAATCCCCAAAGTCTCAAAGTTAATCTGGACTGTGGATCCAAGGATCTATCGAGACCCACCTTGACCGTCGGATCTGTGAGTTTGGAGTTCGCACGACGGGAGAATCGCGTATTGGTGCAACTAAATCTCCGAAGGCCGAAGTCCCGAAGTTAATCTGGACCGCGGACCTTTGGATCCATCGAGATCCTTCTCGACTGTCCGATCTATGAGATTCGAAGTTCACACTTCGGGAGAATCGCATGTTGGAGTGACCAAAACCTCGAAGGCGAAGTTACAGAGCACTTAGGAGACCCTCACAAATTTACTGAACACTCTGCAATTCAGTAAGGCACGCTTGAGCGAAAGTTGTCAGGAAGGCACATATATCCCTTTGAAGAATAGAAGGGACAAAGACCTTCGAGGTCTGAGCAGTTGAAGCTCAGAAGAGATAGTGCTAAGAGGGCACAAGAAGTCAGACTTATTCCAAGTCTCGAAGCTCAGGAGAGATAACGTTTTCAGAAACGCAAACAAGACCCAACGTCACAGGGCTCATAGGGGGAAGTTCAAAGGTGAAGCCTTTGAAACGTTTGAAATCTTCCAAGTCAGGGAAGAAAGCGAAAGCTCAGGAGGAGGAGCAACAGTGGTCGTTGGATTGAACATTGTGAAGAACTTGGACCGTCAGATCACCAGCTTCGGGAAATCCCTTCGAGAGTTTCTCAGTTGAGATTTGAGATTCGCAAAGTCCGAAGTCCCGGAAATCCGAAGTGAATCTCAATCGTCCGATCAGTCGAAGCAGATCTGAGTCGTCAGATCAACCAAAGTAAATCTCAAGCGTTGGATCGCCAAGGTGAATCTGAGCCGTCAAATATTGCCTATTCAAGAGAAGGCAAGGTTGGAGAGTTGAGAATTCCGAAGTCCGAACTTCTGGAAATCCGAAGTAAATCTCAACCGTCTGATCAGTCGAAGTGAAGCTGAGTCATCAGCTCGTTCGAAGTGAATATCAAGTGTCGGATCACCCGAAGTGGATCTGAGTAGTCAGATCCAACAGAGACGTGTCGAAAATCTAAGAACTTCGGATAAAGATCCGAAGTAATTCATAGCCGTCAAATCCAAGCGAGACATGGGGAAAATCTGAGAACTTTGGATAAATATCCGAAGTAATTCGTAGTCGTCCGATCTAAGGGAGACGTGGAGCAAATCTGTGGACTCCGGGTAAAGACCTGAATTAATCCTCGATCGTCAAATCAAGAGGACATGCGTCAGTGGATTATAGCCTCCGAATAAAATCCATTGGGAAAAAGGGTGAAGTTGAGATTTGAGATCTCAGAAGTCCGAAACCCGAAGGAGATCTCGACCGTTGATCGAGAAGAGGGCTGCAGGGCCGTTGATCTAGTTGAAAGGTCAACCACCCGAAGTAAAGGTAGGACCATTAACCCAGTTGAAAGGCCAACCACCCGAAGTAAAGGCAAGGTTGTTGATTAGGAGGACAGGTGTCTGCAGATCGTCAACTCGAAAGATTTAAGTACGAAAGAGAGCAGGGTTTTGAGAGTTGAAACTCTCGAAACCCGAAATCACGAAGGAGATTTTGTCCGTTGATTTTGCAAGAGGTCAGATTTGATCCATAGGTCTAAGAGGGGTAGATCTGAACCGTTAGTCTTCGAAGTACCGTCAAGATCAAGAGATCGACGGTCCCGTAGCATTGCGGGGATAGGAGTTGCACAGACGTTAAAAAGTTGAGGGCGGGCCGCAATTCAAACTGTGGATTTGAAAAGAGGACACCTTGAGGCTCGAGGAGAATTGCGGGCCGAAAAGCAGTTTGATTCAAACCGCCTTTGGCCGCATCAGCAATCACGCGGTCTCGTAAGGTCATCGCCCAAGGTCACATCAAGAGGGGGATTATCTAGAAAAGGAGCTAACACCGAGTACTCTGAGATTTCGCAGGGGAGCGAAAGGAAAGGTCGTGGGTGCCCTTAAACCTGCACCAAGACGCTGAAAGGTTCTGTGTTTAATTACAGAACGAGACCATCAAGGTCTTAGAGAATTGTTTGGCTTCAGAATCGGAGATCCTTGACCAGGAGGTCGGACTGGTTCCCCAACTTTCCAAATTAAAAACCATGAATGGAGATTTTGTTCTTTAAGAAAAGAGAAAATTTGTATGCCCCGTCGTGGGTGTGTTACAAGTTTGCAGTAGCCCTAATAGTTGTAGCATGAGTTTGTAACAACAACAAGATATCCTTTGACCAATCAAAACACCCTAGTGGCTCAAGCAAGCTCAAAGCATAAGGAAAAGTTTCCAACTTAGACAATTACAATATCTTGTGTTTTCACATATCCCAATACAATGATTTGTTTCTCCAATGGAAGAAGATTAGTAGTGCCTTTAACTATTGGGTTGTGGTGTCTCAAAAATTAAAGAGTTAGTTGAGTTATTTCCTTGGGGGTGTAAACCCTTTTACTCCCCAAGGAAAGCTAAGCTAACTAGGAAAAACCCTAGGAGGGTGTAAACCCTCTAACAAAGTATTTCAAGAAAAATATAATGGACTTAGTGGGGTTGTATGCATTTATACTTTCCAAAAGTTTAAGCAAATTAACCTTGAAACCAAGAAAATAAGCAATAGCAACAAAGATTCTTTACCTAGTCCAAGCATTAACAAGATAAACCTCTTTTTAACCAAGAAAATCCACCATAGAGCAAGAAATAAACCTCCACTAGAGATAGCTCATCATCCATCCATCCAATAGCTAAAGCAAAACCATTATAAGAGCAAGTGACAAGAGAGATATGTAAAAATGCCCAAGTAGGGTGCAAATTTCAACCAAGTATCCTCTCCAAGATGGGAGAGCTATGATAAAAATGAAATGAGGTTGATCTCTGTTTATATCAACCTCCTAAGCATCATTTGTCCACATACAAGGGAAAACCACAAAGTAGGGAGTAAAAATTTCTTTTAATTTGCCCCTTTTACATAATAATAATATTTAATTCCTAATTTGGACATGAAAGAAACCCTAAAAATAAGACGTTGTACCCCTAGGGTAACTTTTTGGCACTTTGAAGCAAATCGTTGGGTTGAGGATGAATGGACTAGGCCTCCAAAGGCCATGTGTCCCTACGCCAAGCATCTCCTCCATGATCCAAGGCGTTCTTCCTTCAAGTCATGCCATGTGTCCTCATCACCACCAAAACCCTAACTCATGCATGACATCAATCTCTCCAAGTGTGACGTTTTGGCCTCAAAAGGCAAAACATTGGGCTAATAGGGGCATGGTTGAGGTCCTTCAAGGCGTCTCTCAAGCCTCCGAAAGCTTTCATCATCGTCTGATGTGCGGGCCATGGTATCCAACCTGTGGGCTTCAAACCCCAAGGAAGCCCAAGCTAGGCTTGTTCTTCCAAATTTGTCCACCAACTAGGTCCTACAAAGACCATGAATATGCCCTCCAAGGATCTCAAGTCAAATGCATCATGATGAGTAAATTAAATCAATAAGAGAGCCATCTAAGCATGTACATTCAAACCACCTCATCAAAATAATCAAGTGCTCAAAGACCCTATGCAATTTGCCAAGTTTAGGTATGGGAGGGTTGACAAAGCGACCTATTGAGTGAATCGTACCTCACGTTTAAGAGTGTTTTCCCAAGTGGACCCCTCTCTAGGTCATGCGGATTAGGTGACATGGATAAGGGAAAGACTTTTGGGCATGGGGTTCATGGCATACAAGGGATTGCAGTGTTTGATTTATAGGTGCCTTTGTAGAGGGTGTGTTGCACCTTCGTTTTCAACGCAACCTTTTCCCAAGCCCATTTATTTTATTTTATTATTTTAAGATGTTTCCAGGTTGAAGCTAAGGTGGGGCTTCTACCTAAGCATGAAAAACGGTGCCACCTTGACTCTACCCTGGTCACATCATGCTTCCCCAAGTTGAAAACAATGTGGGGGGCTTCTACCTAAGCATGAAAAACAGTGCCCACACATGCTCCTCCTTAGTTGGCATTTTGTATTAGTTATTTTTCATTGGTCCCATTAGTTTCTTATGAGAGACATTTCATTGTGCTTGGGATCCCTAGGTGAGCATCTAGAAGGTTCATGATTGGCTTTTATCTTTTTCCCGCTACAAGCTTCTGGGCCTTCAGCCACTTCTTCCCATGAAATGAGAGACAATCCCTTCTTGGGTCAGTACACCCGAAAATCCCAAAAGGTGAGGGAGATGAGGGGATGAGGGGATGAAGTGTGGAAAGTGACAAGTATGGTCGGGAATGGCACGATGACTCGTCAAGAGGACCTCCCAGTAGCAAATATATCCCTAAGGGTGACCCACTTACTAGGGCGCAATGTCAACCACCAAAGTGAAACAGGGCAAAGAACATAATTTCCAAGCAAACGTTACATAATCAAACATAGTTTAAAATGCAACAAAATCGAATGCCTCAAATATTGAAATGACACTTACCATACTACCTGGCTTGTATCGAGCAAGACCCAATGTCTTCTGGAAGCCAACTAATGTGGTGGATACCCTCATGATGAATCCTAGAACTGTGGTGATGAGGTGGATCTCTGTCTGTGCAAGTGGACATTGTTGATCAAGTTGTCTCTTGGTACTCCATGCCTACAACCCGAGGGCTTCAAGACATCATCTCCTTAATTATCCCTAAAAATTGGGAATAACATGACCATAATCATAAAATAGACCCATTCAATAGTTAATAGGTAACAAATACACCCACTAAGTAATGAAGAGGAAACAATATAATACTAAGTCCCAACAAAGATAGCTTATAAAACATTACCCACACTAAAAGATTTACTAATCCCAAAAGTACCTTAAGGATACAAGAAATAATATAATAATAAGTCCCAACAAAGACAACTTATAAAACATTAACCACACTAAAAGATTTATTAATTCCAAAGGTGCCTTTAGGATATAAGTCTCGGAGCTAATGTGATAGCATCATCCGTCCCTCCAATATTTGTATCATCCACGATTTCTATATCATACCTTGTAGGTCATCTTTAACCAGTGATTCTTATCTACATCTTGCTAAAAGCTATATTAACCAGTGATTCTTATCTACATCTTGCTAAAAGCTATATTGCTACACTCACTATCCCTATTTTTAGATTTCCTTCCACATGAATACCTCTCTTCATTGACATGCTAGGTATTTTGATTGATCTCACATAAAAATAAGGGAAAAAATACCTGTGATTACCCACCATGATGCAATATGACAGTTGTTGTCATGGATTTGGAGAAATGCTTTCCTGGGAAAAAGCCATTTCAAGTGAGTCTGGAAATTATAGATTTTGTAACCTTTCATTAACGATATCTTGTATTGTGCAATTCAGGGACAGAACATTTTGTGACATAATATTTGGTTAACTGTCATTGTACTGAATATATATGCCCTGTGCCCAGGTCTGTTACCTCGATCTAGAAAGGTTATTATATTCACTATGCAATCAACACAAAACTATCTGTTCTTCCCAGGATGCCAATTTATCTTCTCTGGTATCTTGGAATGAATACATATTAAGTAGGGATTTTTTTTTTTTGTCAAACACCCTACTATGATTATCGGATTTTTTCTTTTCTAAATGATATATTTTGCTTCTATGCATCTGGGTAATCTTGATTTTCTCTTGGGTTCAGGTTTTATTGAATATGATGAAGGAATCAGAAAATCTTTTGCAGCATTTCACTTTCGGAACTTCGCAATAAGTTGTTGTTATCATTTATGATTTCTACTAGGCCATTGACGATGGTTAGGATTCCTCGTAATTTTAAATTCACGAGGAAACGAATCCGAGATAAACCAAAACCCCCAAAGTTTCTTATGGGATTTTAGATGGTTATATATTGTCAAATTTTATAGGAAAGTTTTCAAAGGTCACTGAAAGTGGGATGTTGCTACTGCTGCAAGTGGGGTGTTGCTACTGTTCCAATAACATGCTTGAGGTAGACACCGTGAGAAAAATTTATGAATTCTGAAGTAAGAACAAGAATGAAACAGAGTCCTGGCTCATAGTCATTTATTTAAAGATCCTTTTCGGATTACAAGGCGGAAAAATGAAATAACAAGGCAACATATTCATATCCAAAAGGACTATATATATAAATAACGTAAATTAAGATTTAAAGGGATGCCAGATGCATACAGGCTGTTACAAACGTCATATTAATCCTCAACCAACTGCCTTGAACAGTTTATTAGCAATGAATGTGTCATTTTAGGGCGTAGAATATTTGATAATAATTAAATCCGCAATAATATACAGCAGGAAAGGGCTGCTGGTTAAACTACACGTCTGTGCTATTGCCCATCTTACTCTTCGATGTTTTTTTGGGGGGATTACATGGACAAAATAAATATAAGGCAGAAGCCAAACCAGAAGACAGCCTTCAAATCTTGCCTACTTGATTCGCGGCATCCCCTTCCAATCTCAAAAATGCATCTAATTGACATCTGACGAAGGACCTCATCTATCTACGTTCACCATAATTCATGTATTTTCTTTATTTCTTCCTTTGCAAGCATCTTCAAACGATTGAACGAAACCTCCAAACCCTCCTCTGCCGTTTCAGCGGCCTTGCTTCCATTTCAGATTCAAGCTCTACGATGGCTACCTTGAAGTTCTCTGCAGGCGCTTCATCTAATTGTTTTGCAATATCGCTTTTTTCTCTGCAAAATTCTTCCTTTTGATAAAGAGCCTCGTCTCTTTGCCTCTTTAATTCATAATTTTTGTTTTGTTCCTTCTCTAAAAGCATCTTCAAGTGGCTATATGCATTCTCCAAATCTGCTTTCGCTGTTTCAGCAGTCTTTCTTGCTTGCTTTTCAAATTCAATCTCCAAAATAGCCTCCTCAAGGCTCGACTGTTTTCTCTTAATTTCCTCTTTATTTGATTTCAAAGCTTCATCGAATTGCTTGCCAATATTTTCTTTTTCTCTCCAAGCTTGTGCCTTTTGATGGAGGGCATTATTTCTTTGCCTTACAAGTTCAGCCCTCTTCTTGATATCTTCATCTGCAATCATCTTCAAGTCGTTCAATGAAGCCTCCAAATCTGCCTTTGCCTTTTCGGCAGCCTTCCTTGCTTGTCTTTCGGATTTAAACTCCAGAGTAACTGCCATAAAGTTTTCTATGGAGAGTTCAGAAGAAAAGTCTGGCAATACAGCTGCTTTGGCCATTAGTTCCCTCTGGTGGAGTACGGTTGGGCTGCAGGAAGATTGATTCCATTTATAAGCAAAGTATGCAACAATGTAAGCCCAGAAAACAAATATCACTTATCATAGGTATATATTTACCTTAGAATGAACATATAAGTCTGGCACTCTCCCAAGAAGAAAGAGTTACCAGCATGGTACCCTGCTCCTCTTCTATTAGTGTAACCAGGATAGTCTCCTTTAGAAAAGTGGACTGATTCTTTCAAAAGAAGCCCACATTTTTCTGCTTGTTTTACTAGCTTCCACTTGTAGTATGGATAATATCTTTTGTGGGTAACATGAATTTCTCCCATCGTGCTTAACACAGTGCTTGCATTCTTGAAAAACATCTTCAACAGGTGGCGGTGCTTTCTACCCAACATGGCAAAATAGATAGAGTTTACTAACAATAATAGCTTTCATTGAATTGTTCACTAATCCACACCCGCAAAAGAAAGATCCTATTTAATTTAACCCAAAACTACTTTACTTTCATAAACTTTGTTGGGATAGAAAATGCGTTAAGGTTTAAGAAACTTACTTGATAACCGCTTTCTCTTCTTCTTTTCCATAGAAACCTGCATGAGGAAAGTTGTAGACAATTCTATCGAAGCTCCTCCTCCTTATGATATGGTGCTTCTCCAATGTTGTTGCATCAACACCATGTAATATTGTTGCACCAAGACTTCTCAACTTTGACAATGTTTCATGGGCTGGTTTATACAACGATAACACCTTCTCTGCAACAAGGGCAAAAATATAAAGACAGAAACAGAATACAAGGGAAACAAAAACATATATATAGTATATAGAATGAATAAAGAAAAGCATAGA
>ML796456.1:41365-61447 GCA_009831015.1 Picea engelmannii
GAGATGCCAATAAAGGCAGATCTGGTGGAAGTGTCTCCACGGAGTCATCTAGTGGAAAGACTACTTCGATGGAGTTGTTCAACAGTGGTATTGGATCAAGTGTTCCCAGAAAGAAAAAGAAGAGACATTCACAGAGTTCTTTAATTGAAGTATTCAAGAAGGCTAAACCACCTACCTTTGATGGAGAAATTAAGAAAGGAAAAGAAGTCGAAGCTTGGTTGTTGGGTTTGAAGAAGTATTTTCGGGTACATAATTACTCCGAGAATACCAAGGAAAGGAATGTCATTTTTTAACCTGAATGGAGGAGCTTCCATTTGGTGGAAAGATCTCAAGGAAATCAAAGGAATGAAGGAAAGAAAACTGACCTAGAAACAATTTGAGAAAAACTTCAGAAAAGCATACCTATCGAAGAAGTATTATGATGACAAAATTAAGGAATTCCATGAGTATAAGTTGGGTCAACTTACTATGGATGCATAAGCCAAGAGATTTATGGAGTTGTTGAGGTATGTTCCATACCTCAAGGATGAAAAAGCAAGAGTGTAGTGTTTTCTCAGTGGATTGCCACAGTCCTACCAAGACAGAATTGAGTTTGATAAGCCCAAGACAATGGAGGACACTATTCGTAAGGCCAAGTGTTGCTATGATCAGTCTAAGCATAAGCAAGAGACTTCTAAGGATTGGAAAAGGAAGGACAAAAATGGATTCTAGAACAAGGGATTCAAGTCTTTTCCATATAAGAATCAAAATAAAGGTGCATAGTTGGGACAACCAAGCAGAAGTGTGCATCAGCAAAATTTTCCATCTTAGAGTGGAAATAGGCCAACAGAGCAAGCAAGGGAAAGATTAGAGGAGCCAAAGAAAGGGTCTCTACAGTGTTGGGGTTTTGGAGAACCACACATGTTGAGGGATTGTCCCCATAGGCAACAAGACAGTAAAAGGGTCTATCATATGCAGGAAGCAGCTACAGTCAATGATGTGGCCAAAAGTGTGCCAAGGATATATGCAGCTCTGGAAAATCGACAAGCAAACCACCAAGCCTCTGTGGTGCCAAGCAACCTGTTTCAATTTTGATTGACCCTGGATCTAGCCTTAGTTATATTTCACCTCAAGTTGTTGAAGCATGTGCCTTACAAAGAAAGAAACATGCAAGAGCATGGTTAGTTCAGTTGGCCACCGGAACAAAGAGAAAAGTGGCCGAAATGATAGAAGCATGTGCAATTGAAATGAATAAACTGCAAACTCAAGCAGTCTTGAATATCCTACCCCTAGGGTCATATAATGTGTTGTTAGGCATGGATTGGTTAGCAGCTCATAAGGCAAAATTGAACTGTTATGAGAAGATCTTAGAATGTGAAGATAATGAAGGCAATGCAACATTTTTGCAAGGCATTTAGAATCTAGTTTCAGTGAGACAAATATCTACGTTGCAAATTAAGAAGTTCAGACGAAAAGGGTGCCCCTTGTATGCTATACAAGTGCTTAACACAACAAAAATCAAGGAGCTGAAGGTTGAAGATCACCCTGTGTTGTGGGAGTTTAAGGATGTGTTTCCAGAGGAGGTGCCTAGACTACCTCCAAAGAGATATCTTGTGCCTAGAGCAGTACTAGAATCCAAAGTACCCTGTAGAATGACTACACCAGAATTGGAGGAGCTGAAGGTACAGTTGAAGGAGATGTTGGATAAGGGTTACATCAGATCGAGTGTGTCCCCATGGGGAGCACCATCCCTGTTTGTAAAGAAGAAAGATGGTACATTGTGTTAGCACTGAGAGTCACCCTCAGACTGCAAGAGGGTAAGCCCAGTACCCATCAGAATTTTTGGTGGATGTTGGTTTTATGAGTGGAGGTCAAATGGACAAAACTCAGTACAAAAATTATTTTAATCACAGAAACTGGACAAGCAATGTATAGGGAAGTGAGGGCCTCATTAACTTCGGTTAGTGATTTGAGTTTAAGGGTGGACAGAAGGAAGACTTAGTGAGAAAGGTGAACAAGTCTACCATGGGCATCCGGCTTTCAAGTAGCTTGGTGAAGAAAAACTCAGGCTCAAGGACACTCTTGAACTCAAGTTTCAGACACTGAAATATGTCACAGCAGCACAATGATCAAACCTACATCACGATACAACTACAACAACTCGACTGGATCCTCCATGCCCGAGCCTTTCAGCGTAAGGGGAAATAAGATAACAAGGAAGCTGACTAAAACTGGTAACGAAACCACTGTAATCAAACCTACATTACAATAGAATCACAACCCTCAACTGGATCCTCCATGCCCGAGTGTTTCAGCACAGTTTAAACAAAGGTATAAAAGAAGTTGACTTCTATTAATGCGAAAGTCTCAAATTTGATACATACCCAGAGAACAGTTCTGGCATCAAAATATTACAAAAATAGGGAGCTCTGCTCAACCAGTTGACGTCGCTTACCAAAATCTTGAACTGATCTATTTATACTCAGATCAGTCCAAAAACTACCAGGGATGTGATCTGGCCATTCCATTCAAAGCCTTTCGTCTGCGCCTTACTCTGTCAGACTGTGCGTGTATCCTCCTGTCAGACGCAAACTTAACTCAGCATGGGTCTGCAAGAAAAATAGTCCATCATGGTACCTCAGGCTAGCAGCTCTGTCTCAATAGCCAGATCCTCCACGCCTTCAATTTATGGATTGAGTCAAGGTTTCAACCACCACTCCTTTTTCATTAACTGGTCTCTCGTCGGGATCGGGATGAGGCTTAACACCTAGGGGGCTACCACACGCTACTCTCGAATTTGATGCTTTATAAGCACGTGGTTGCGGGGCCATTAAAGGCGGTTTGGACCCAGACCGCTTTTGGGCCCGCAACTCACCACTAACTGCCACGTAGCTCTTATGCTATACCACGGTTTCAATTGCGGGACCTCTCAAGAATGTTATCTTTCGAGCATGTTGCGTCCCCACAATGGAGCATGGTCATTGATCTGGCCCCGGTCCGCGATCTGGGCACCTTTGCTGACTTAGCGTCCCTGCTAAAGTTTATCTACCCGCCAACTCTAGGATCCTTCTAACCACGCTTAGAGATGGCGCTAAATTTGGCGCTGAACAAGAACACTTCCCGGAGGATGATCTGATGTGGAGGCCTAACGTCACTATGTTGACGTGTCGCGGACGGAAGGGTGACATGTGTCACTCGAAAATAGGCTAAAGACATGTCCCAAAATGCTTGAAAAGAGTGCCACGTGTCAGCACTAGATGGATGCCACGTGTCATCACTGATAAGGGTGCCACGTGTCATCACTGATAAGGGTGCCACATGTCTGCACTGACGGCTGCCACGTACTTTGGACTTCGGAGCTTGAGAGGGATCTGCATGTAGAACTGGCATAAATATGGGCCTGGAGAGACTGGCAACCTAAAATGAATGTTGAAGCTCCGAAGTGAACGACGACCGTTGATTCGATGAGGACATGCAACAGAAATCAGTGGACTCCGGGAGAAAATACTTCGAAGGAAGACGGGAGCGGGGAAGTTGAAAATCCCGAAGCCCAAATTCCCGAAGTAAATGATGACCTTCTGATCTGAAAGGACGCGTGGCAGAGATCTGCAACTTCAGGCAAAAGCAGTTCAAAGGAAAGTGAGAAGGAAAACTTCGAATCTCCTGAAGCCCGAACTCCTGAAGTGAACTACCACCGTTGGATTTGGATGGACACGCGACAACGATCGATGGACTTCGGGTGAAAACACTTCCGACAAAACCGGGAGTCGAGATGTTGAAACTCCCGAAGCCCGAAATCCCGAAGTAACTAATGACCGTCCGATCCGGAGGGACACGTGGCGCTTGATCTTTAACTCCGAGAGAAAGCGCTTCGGACGAAACCGAGAGTTGAGATGCTGAAACTCTCGAAGCCCGAATTCCGGAAGTAAATATTGACCATCCAATCAGGAGGGATGCGTGGCACTTGATCTGCAACTCCGAGGCTTCTGACTAGCGCTAGACCTCGCGCAACTTTATAATTCTGAATGCTCAGGGGCCGCTAATCAGAACTTCACAGGGGATCTTCGCCATTGAAAAATGAACATGTCCGCTGCTCGTATTTTCAACCCGAAATGGGTTGCTTTTGAATGTTGCGTTTGGACGCTTCTGTGTAGACCACGGACTTGGTCGTCCTGCGACCCTTTGACAACTTTATGTGATAACACATTGCACCCATGTATTGACTATAGAGAATTAAACAAGATGACCATCAAGAACAAGTGTCCATTACCCAAGATTGATGATCTTTTTTATCAACTCAAAGGGGCTGCCATTTTCTCAAAGATTGACTTGAGATCAGAATATCACTAAGTCAAATTAAGGATGAGGATATCCACCAGACAACCTTTAGAATGAGGTATGGACACTACGAGTTTGTAGTAGTGCCATTTGGGCTTACAAATGCACCAACAACTTTCATGTGCTTGATGAATAGTGTGCTCAACAAGTATCTAGATAAGTTCGTCTTGGTATTTGTTGATGATATTTTAGTGTATTCCAAGACTATAGAAGAGAAAGAAGAGCATCTTAGAATAGTGCTCCAAGTGTTAGAGAGCACCAGCTGTATGCTAAGTTCAGCACGTGTGATTTCTTTCAAAAGGAAATCCAGTATTTAGGCCACATGATCACAGTAGGAGTGGCAGTGGACCCTGAAAAGATCAAGGCAATCATGGATTGCCCTGCCCCTCGGAATGTAACAAAAGAAAAATCTTTCATGGGTTTAGTTGGGTATTACAAAAGGTTCGTAAAGGGATTTTCCAAGATTGGTAACCCCATTACCTCATTACAAAGGAAGGGGAAGAAATTTATATGGTCAACAGAATGTGAGGCTAGCTTTCAGCAGCTGAAGCATCTTTTGACTAATGCCCCTGTTTTGAAGACTGCAAATCCTAAAAAAAAATTCTTGGTGTGCACCGACGCTTGCAAAGAAGGGCTCGGTGGAGTTCTTATGCAAGAAGGGCAAGTGATTTGTTATGAGTTAAAAAAACTAAATGAGCATGAGAAAAAGTATGTTACCCATGATCTAGAGTTGGCAGCAATTGAGCATGCGTTGAAGATGTGGAGACATTGCTTGCTCAGGAGAAGATTTGTCTTGATGACAGAGCATTGTTGTCTAAAGTATTTATTCGACCAACCGAGGTTGAACATTAAACAAGCCAGGTGGATGACGTTGATCAACGAGTTTGATTTCGAGATTAAGCATATAAAAGAAAAGGAAGACAAAGTGGCATATGCACTCAGCCAAAGTGTGCAAACAGTACACTTGGCAATAGCAAGTGTAGAAGAGTCTGATATCAAGCAGAGGATTAAGAGCCTTTTGCGGGAATATGAGTTCTTTAACCAAGTAAGAGAAGTGTTACATCAAGAAGCCAAGGAAAGAAAATATCAAGGATACCAACTAACAACTGATGAACTGTTGTTGTATAACAACAGGATGTATGTACCTAATTCAGTAGATTTGAGACACCTGATTATGGATGAGTTCAGTTGGAGCCGCCTTTGTTTTTTAGCCCGTCTCGAATTTCATGTCTTAATGCTCGAAATCGAAAGATGGTTTTCGTATTTTCCATCTGTGGTTTCAAAATCTCTAAAGTCTTATCACACGAGCGGCGATAGTTATTGTACTCTCGAAGCGAGTTCTACTTTTCGTCAGATATTTTTCCCCCTTTGTTCTACCTCGGGATTTCGTATGTCGGATGCTATAGATCACATAGTTCACAAGTCCCGAACAACGAAATGGCAAAATCGTTTTAAAATTTTACCCAGGTCAGTAACGAGAGTAAAATTTCTCTAAATTATGGTTAAGCATCATCGGGGTTTCGCGTCTCGGCGTTTACTAAATCCAAAAGTCTTACTGTCGTAACCCCGATAGCCGAAACCACAAATTTCTTGTTTTGGTAATCCGCGTTAAGGTGAAAGGTAAAAGCTTAGCTGTGGTTAAGTTCTGTCGAAAATTCACAACTCGGCATACAAACTTCCCGGAAGCTATACCTTCAAAGCTCCGAATCACGAAATTGCGATATAAATAATCACGTAATTAATTAAGCGCCTAATCACAATTACGTTTTTATTAACCAAAGTCAATCATCGCAATTTCGGGTGTTAGAGGTCCAAAGGGTTAAAGCAAAGATTCCCGATGCAGCAAGTACCGAAAGATTAATCAACTTTGGTAAAACCTGATTAATTGAACTAAGCCAGTATTTCCCGTGATTTGATGCATACACAGTTTACGAGGCAATCTTAATTCTTCCTTACGCCAACTGACATTTCGAACCGCCAAAATTTATGGCATTAATTAGAAACAAGGCGAATCGACGAGTAAAGATTGGGTTTTTATTGCTAAATTTGTATTTAAGCGTGATTTGACTGATCTGTTCTTAAAAAGTACCGAGTTTTCGAATATATAGCGCTGTTATTCGTTATAACAAATTCATTTCTATATTACGCAAAGCACACTTTTCTCAGCGAACTAATTTCTGTATGTACATATATTTTTATCGCAGAAGAGCTAAAGCAGGATCTCCCGTCATGGCCCCGCGAAAAGCGTCTAAAGCCAGCATTGAGGTTTCAGGACAAGGTTCGAACAACGTCGCTGATACTTCACCTCGAAGTGTCGACTCTGTCCCGAATTGGTCGTTTGTTTATGATGTTCTACAGGCCGAATTAGTGGATTATTCTGATGATTCCAGTGACAATGAAAAAGACGACATAACCACCAAATATAAGATCGTCGTTCAATCGAGAATGCATAAAGTAGCGGCAAGGCCACGACTGCTCCCTTCCTATGATATGGTCCGGTGGGCATTAGACCATGTGGACATACCAACCAGAACCATCATCAATGAGCAGAAGGTCACCATCGAGACTTTCAGACCCGAACAACTGCAGGCTATGTACAAGTTGCCTACCGTGTCCGACCTTACATACGATGCCGAATTCTTGGAGATGTTCAAACAGAAGGAATGTGTGCAGTATGACAAGACTATGTCCAGCTTAATCAAAGATTGGGTTTCGCACCCTGCGAAGTTCAGGGCAGACAATAATGGTATATATTCAATAGCTTCCTTGGAACCACAGTTCAAGTATATAGCTATGATGACCTGCAAATTATACAGGAGAGAAGACACCTCACATTTCTTTCTTAAATGGGTGCCTCTAATACATCAAGTCGCCGAAAGTTGTTTCTTTGACTGGGCGAAAATGATGTCTGATAGCTTGACCAGTTGAGTTACAGAGTATCGGGCGCAGAAAGAGCGGAAAGATTTCTTCATTTTTTATGTCCGCATACATTATGGACGTCGTGTGCTTTTTAACACCCTTTCCCTTAATGAGCTGGAGTTGGACTCCAACAGAGGCCGAGCCCATCCACATCTATCATTCAAAATTGTGGGAAAACAAAGCGGCAGATTTCGTATATGAAATCTTTAACTGGGTAATGGTACCGCTCCATGTTACTATTTTCGGCCACCCGCCACCCAGGATCTCGAACAGTATAGTGATGAATTTGAGCAGTATAGTTGACTGGTATGTAGAAGCCGAATTCTCATATCTCAGAGTTTTCGGGGCTTCTGTTCCCCCGCATACATTGCCATTGTTCATCCACGACAAGCTAGCTTGTCGTGAGGTTGCTAGACAAACAGTGATCGGTGGCATAAGTAAGGAGCTTAAGGGATATTCAAAGAAGGTATGGCCACATTTTCCTGTTCATTTAAATTCATATTCTTTGTTAGATTTCGGGCATGCTAAAGCTGAGGCAGCAGCCCTGGAAGACCTAAAATTGGTTCTTATTGAATTCAAAAAGCACGATCCGCAAAGGGTCGTAAGTAATCATTTGGCTAGTTGTGGACTCAAGAGATTCGAACACGAAAATTCGTCCTCGGATGCCATTTTCCGAGGCGCAAGATCTTATGTCGAGATTTTAGCTCGGATACAAACCCTGGCACCTGAAGAGAGGGCCGATGTTCTGAAATTCCAAGAACATCGACGCAGTTGTCTTCCCACAGTATTACGGGGTGAGAATCCGAGTACAACGAAGGTGAAACAAAAAGATGTCGAAGGCTCCAAAGATGCAACACCCAGTCAAGAAAAACACCAGGACGGGGAAGAGCAAACTAAGAGTTCGAAAGCAGAGATAAAGACTCCCGACCCGCCGAAAAAGCAGACTCCGGTTACTACTCCGGGGCAATTAGCTAAGCAAATTGGAGATCCCATCGCATCCATTACTCCCTTGCAGTCAACTCAGGGAAATATTGACGCAGGGTGGATTTTAAATGAAGAATTGAGGCCTATAAAGGTGGAAAAGTTCCCTCCAAATAAGTTCTTCTTTGATAAGAAGAGAAAGGCTGTGGTAAAGAGAGAATTCTATCAGGAAGGGGAATCGACAGCCAAGAAATACAAAGTATTGACTGATGGGAAAGACAAGAAGAATGAACAGTTCGCGACAGAAATAGCTGAGACATTAGGGGCATATGCCACAATGAATCAATTTTCAGTCGAGGTTTTGAAAAACCAGCTAAAACAAAAAAATCGCCTCATCAAAACCCTAAAAGCCAGACTAGCCACAGCAGAGGATGCTACCAAGGACCAGGCGAGTGTAGGGATAGAACAAGCAAGGTTGGTCAATAAAAGTGAGATCGAGCTGCTCAAGACTAAGCTCGAACAAGTAGAGTTGGTGGTTCGGAATGATCAGATACAAGCGAGCCAGCAAAAAGACTTGATCGAACGGCTACAGGCTAGAGTGGAAATCGCCGAAAGTAAAGTTATAAATATCGGGATGTTCCAGTCCCAGGCGATGGAGATTAGGAGTAGAGTTTCTACGGCCCAGTGAAATTTACTCGCCAAGGTAGAGGTGATTCGGGACAACTGCTTGCTTGTTAATGAAGTTTTGGAAAATTTATTTGTCAGAGAAAGAGAAGCTGGAGCAGCTCGGGTCGCTTTTCAAGAAGCTATAATAGCTACAAACAACAGGGAATCGGGAAGTACTCCCAGGTTTTCCATTTTGGAGCAGACCAGAGGAAATATTTTATTAAAAGAATGGGAGCACAGTATCTCAGAAGGTAAGTTGCAAGCTAAGAGGGTAATGAAATCTTTAGAAGAGGCTTTTGGTGCTATAGATGGTAATCTGTTAGGCATTGATAGCGAAGGTAATGCCGAGACATTAAGTCAAATGAATATAGCGAAAATCTCACTTGATTTAAATGAAAAAGAAGAAAGAGATTCGGCCGAGATCTCACAAGTAACTATGGCAGACATAGTTCAAATAGATAAATGTATGATTAAACCAAGTGTACAATTGTGCGTTATCGACATCATAAACAGACAGATGGAGGAAAGGTTACCGCAATTAGCCCGAGATTGTTACTCTTTTGAAGCCAATTGTCAAGCAGAACCGTCAAGGCTGATATCTCGGTTGGTGGAAAGATGTGTCACTTGTACCGAGCATGCGCGAGGACAAACTTCTAGCACCAAATAAAGACAGAGATGAAAAAATGGAACGATTGCTCTCCTCCTAATCATAACTGAAAATTTTGCAACGATTGAGATTCCATCTTATGTAAAACTGTATAAATATACTATAGAAAGAAGGAACCAAGGCTGGACCTTTTTGTGTCGATTGTAATAGAGGTTTTCCATTTTGAGAATTAATATAAAGCAAATCCGAAGATTCTCAATTCTGTCATGACTGTGTTATGAGTTTGTTTTCTTGTATCTCATATTCCGTTTCATTTCATATTTGTATCTGATGAATGCTTCGCTATAATTTAGTACAACCTCTACTATAGTGAATGAATTTTGGTTTTCTATATTGTTTACTGTTTTTCCTCTGTACCAGCTATCAGCAAGTATAAGACCAGTCAACACTTTCAGAATTCTATATATATTTTATGCTTCATCGGGTTATTTCTTTACATTTTCTTCTTTTGTTTATATGTGAGATTCTCCCTTGATAGGAGCCTTACTTGATAGACAGCTTAATGTTTTCTCCCACCTCATACATTTTTATTAAAATATAACTCAGTTACGGGAAAGGGCCTTTGGTTTGCACCCATTTTTCACTCCTGAAACCGTAAACTCTCTTTTATACGACCGAATTGAGATAGCACTTAAATTCCCCCTGAGGTTTTTTTATTTTATTGTTCCTCCATGACTGTCCTTGTATCAAGACAGCCTAATATCGAACCCGGACTATCAGATCAAACACATATTGCCTTAAACCTTTTCGATACTATTCTTAAAACAGCCACTACCCGGGTTGAACTCGAACGTTCATGGGCAGCGATTAAACGGGATATAAACATCCAGGAACAGTTGGAAGCTAGACAACGCCAACACAGAAATCATCCCTAGTTTCCCTTGCCGAAGGTTGACGTTTCTTCCTTCTCTACCCTTTATTCACACTTTCAGATGCCTAGACACTGTACTTCTAAGCCTTAAGTACAAACTCTGGAACAACAAGTTCCATAGGAGACCTTATGTGGGTCACCTTGGTTATCAAAAGATGGTAACATCAGTGAGGCAATTGTACTACTAGCCTGGAATGAAGCAGGATGTTTAGAATGTCAATAGTGGAAGGTTGAGCACAAACATCCTGGAGATCCTAGAGTGGAAATGGAAGACAATCTCCATGGATTTTATTACTGGTTTACCAAGAACAATTAAACAGCATGATGCGATCATTGTGGCAATGGATAAGCCGAGCAAGACAACTCACTTCATCCTTATTAAGTCTACTTTCAAGGCCATAGATGTTGCTAACGTTTTTATGAAAGAAATTTTCAGATTGCTTGGCCTACCCAAGACCATAATCTCAGATAAAGATGCTAAGTTCACTTCAAGTTTTTGGAAAAGCTTGTTTAAAGGCTTAGGGACTTAATTGGTGCTTAGCAAGGCCTACCATCCTCAGACAGATGGTCAGAACGAAAGAGTAAACATAGTGCTAGAAGATAGGCTGAGGATGCATGTTATGCATCAACCCAAGCAATGGGAAGAGTATCTACCCTTGGTAGAATTTGCTTATAACAATGGTTATCAAGAATCATTGAAAATGAGTCCATTTGAGGTTTTGTATGGAAGAAAGTGTAGAGTTCAAATCAGCTGAGACAATGCAATGGACAAGATTACACTTGGACCAGAATCGCTAAAGGAAATGGAACAAGGAATGGTTAAGATAAGTCAGAATCTAAAAGTACCTCAAGATAGACAAAAGAGCTACGCAGACAACAAGACAACTCATAAAGAGTTCAAAATAGGAGATCGTTAAAATCTCTTAGTGAAAGCAAAGAGGAGTTCCATGAGAATGGGGACGTGTGCCAAGTTGGTACCCCGCTATTGTGGACCATTTGAAGTCCTTGAAAGATTGGGGCCAATAGCATACAGACTTGCATTACCACCTACCGTTAAAGCTCATAATGTGTTCCACGTGTCTTTGTTAAAAAAATATGTCCACAATGCTAATCATGTTATTGATTGGACTGTGATACAAGTGAAACCATAGGGAGAATTCCAACCCGAACGTCAATGCATCCTGGACATGAGAGAAACAATGCTCTGAAACAGAGCCATCGTATAAGTCAAGGTGCAATGGAAGCACTTTGAAGCAAATAAGGCTACATGGAACTAGATGATGCCATGAGCGTGGCATACCCATTTTTAATTTTTGTATAATTGTACATATATGGTGTTTTAAACACCGAGGACAATGTTTCTTTAAGGGGGAGGGGAATGTAACACCCTATTTTCCATGTGATTGTAATTATGCTAAGACTTCATATAATGTGTCTATGAAGCTTGCAATTATGTTTTGATTAATGAAAACACCAGGCAGTTGACTGAAAGGGAAAAGCATTGAAAGTACTGGCCATGACACACAATCAAGAATTGATGAAGTGGAATGGGTAAGGTGGCATGGTGAGGTGGAGTTGAGATGTTTAGTGAGGAGATTAGGAAGCTTTCTTAGCAAGCTAGTGCATGCCTGCAAGGCATAAATGTTGAAATATTGTAACTGCGAAGAATATTCTAATTATAATTATTTATTTTTATATAGATCAAATCCCCTTTTGTGGATTGGTCAAACCATAGTTATATGGTGTTGTTTGTAAATTCGGCCCCTAGGGATAATTAAAGTGGTTTTAATGACTAGTTGAAGAAGTTGGCCCAGCTTGGTGAAAAGACATAACCCTAAGCACCTCCTAGCTAGTATAAATAAGTGAGAATGGCGCCTCACTTACTCACTCACTCATTCACTCAACAAGTGCGCATCTTTTGGAGGTAGCTACAGTTGCAAGGAGAGAGGCGCATTGCTCAGTCTTGGATATTCTCTAGTGTTTTGGTCTTTAGTCTTGGCATTGTATTGGCAATCTATATTAAGGAAGTTTTTGCTAGGTACCTTGTTGTTAAGGAGGGTTTCCTAGGAAGTTTATTAAGGAGGGTTTCCTGGGATAAATGTTGTGTACCTTGTGATTGTGTTTCTCTTAGTGATCCTGCTTATGCTATTATAGTCTAGTAAACTGAAAAGAACTTAATAGCAACTCTAAATTTAGCATGGGTAAACTGAAAAGAACTTAATAGCAACTCTAAATTTAGCATGGTATTAGAGCTTGACTGAATAGAGCACCTTTCACTGGGTAACCAAAAACGTCATTGTTGTCGTACAAGAAAATTAGGGCTTTTTGTTGGAAGGAAATTTCTAACTAAAAACCATCTAGGGAAGTGTGTCCTAGCCTAGTGCATCGCTTGGCAGCTTGAGCGCACCTTTTTAGTGGCTGGAGCCTCTGAAAAGTGAAACCCTAGTTTTGATAGGTACCAAAAAACGAGAACCAGTACTAGAAGTACCAATCCATATTTGTACAGGTCCAATTTCAAGGGATAAAATTTGGATTTTCTGAAAACAGACTGCTCCAACCTACTCGCCTCATCCCAACGCATCTCCTGGTAAGTTCAGATTCAATTTCTGAGCACTTTCATTTTTTGGTCATTTTCCCAGCTCCAAGTCAAAATGTCTGCAAGCACCAAGCTTGTTGACAAGTTAGAAGGTGTGGAAAACTTTTGTGCCTGGAAGTACGGGATTGCACTCATTCTTGAAGAGAATGACCTTGCAAAATTCATAAAGGAAAATGTATCGGAACCCAAAGAAGATGCAGCCAAAGCAAAGTACAAGAAAGATATGGTTAGGGCCAAAAGGATCATTGCAGACTCCATTAAAGATCACTTGATCCATCAAGTATCTTCCAAGAATACTCCAAAATAAATGTTTGATGCCCTAACCAGAATGTATGAAGGAAAGAACATTAACCAGAAGATGAACTTGAGAACCCAACTCAAGAATACAAAGATGCAAAAAGGAGAAACAGTTCAAGACTATTTCTCTAGGGTTACTCATTTCAAAGAACAACTAGAAGAAATTGGAGACAACTTGGATGAAGTTGAACTCATCATGACAACTCTTAATGGTCTCACAAGACCTTGGCATGCCTTCATCCAAACTATCTGTGCCAGAAAGGAGAAACTCCAATTTGACAATCTTTGGGAAGAATGTGTTCAAGAAGAAGCAAGAGTAGCCAACCGAGAAGTAGTACTATTAAGGGATGAAGACCAAGCCTTAGCTGCTCATGCTAAAGGAGGAAAGAAAAGGTCTCATTTCCAAAAGGAGACCCACCTTCATAAGCAATCTCACGCCCCAAAGAGATTCATCCATAAAGAATCTCACCCTCCAAGGAGATTCCAAAAATTTCAAAAAGGTCTAAGAAGAGAAAAAGTTTTCTCCTCTTATCAATGTTATCATTGTGACAAGATGGGACATATTGCTCAGAATTGTCCTGCCAGAAGAGAAGAATACATGAAGAGAAATAACAAAAGACATCATGCCCATGTAGTTGAAGATGGTGAGCCACCCACAAAGTTGACTAAAGAAGAGATTGAAGACTACGTCTTATTTTCCGCCCTCTCAGTATCTGTGACACCTAGAGAGGATGTTTGGCTCATAGACAGTAGTGCTTCTAAGCACATGACAAGTCAGAGAGACATTCTCTCTAGCCTTACAAAAAAGAACTTCCCCCAGAAAGTTACACTTCAAGATGATTACCAGTGCCCTATCAAAGGAGTGGGAGAATCCACCTACAAACTTGATTCAGGGACCCCGATGAAAATGAAGGATATACTATATGTACCAAGTTTTACAAAGAATTTTCTTTCTATATCAGCTTTAGATAAGAAAGGTTTCAGGATTGCATTCATAGATGGTGAAGCTCTTATGTGGCCTAGGAAAAACCATAGAAGATGCAATTGTTATTGGAATAAAAGAAGGTGGCTTGTATAAGTTAAAAGGTCGCTCAAATGCAACCTTGACTCAGTCCACTGAGAGTCCATGTGAACTTTGGCATAGAAGACTAGCTCACATCAACTACAAAGCCTTACCATATGTAAGCAAGGTAGTTACAGGTCTACCAAAATTCAAGGTTGATCATGAAAGTGTGTGTAAGGGATGTGCACAAGGAAAGAACATAAAGAATCATTTCCCAAAGAGCGACAATAAAGCATAAGGAATCTTAGAGCTCATCCACTCAGATGTATGTGGTCCAATGCCATCAACCTCTCTTAGTGGGTATGTATATTGTGTCATTTATTGATAATTATTCTTGCAAGACTTGGGTTTTTCTTGAAATCAAAAGATGCAGTAATTGGAAAATTCAAGGAATTCAAAGCCTTGATAGAGAATCTTTCTGAAAGAAAAATCAAGATACTTAGGTTAGATAATGGAGGAGAATACACCTCAAAAGAATTTGTAAGCTTTTGCAGAGATGTCGGGATTAAGAGGGAGCTCACCACTCCCTATAATCCTCAACAAAATGGTGTAGCAGAAAGAAAGAATAGAACAATAATGGAAACAGTGAAGACTATGATCCACGATCAAGATCTTCCAATGCACTTATGGGTTGAAGCAGCAAGAACAACAGTTTATGTCCAAAACAAATTATCCCATAGTGCACTTGGATTCAAAACCCCCGAAGAAATGTTCTCTGGAAAGAAGCTAGAAGTAAGCCATCTAAAAATATTTGGATGTCCAGTTTTTGTACACATTCCGAAAGAAAGGAGAACTAAGTTGGACCCTTCATGAAAGAAGGGAATATTTGTTGGATACGATGAAGTCTTTAAGGCCTTCATAATTTACATACCAGGTTACCATCATATTGAGATCAACAGAGATGTAGCCTTTGATGAAGATGCAACACTCAAGAAATCAAGGAAATGCCAGCTTGAAGAATATATGAAGAAGAACATGTAGCTCCCAGAGTTGCAAAACCAGTGAAGGAAGTTACAATTATCCCTGATGATGAGATTCCACGTGGTGGGTGTATGTCGGCCATTCAATGAAGGGTGGAATCGTGGAAGAGTCAAGCTGTGAACTTGACAAGGATTGTTGATCTGTCGAATGAGAATTTGGTAAGATCTAAGTTGTTCGTCGGGAGTAGAAGTCCTTAAAAGTGACCCAAGGCATGATCCAAAAGAGTTTCAATGACAAAGAAAGGTTGTAGGCCTCAAATCTATCGGAGGATTTATCTCCACCATTGGATCTACTAAGACCCATTTCAACGAAGGAAGACCTAAGATCTTATGAGTCGTCAATTTGGCAAAGGAAGCAATGGAGGATCTGGACCGTTGATGTCGATTCTCATATTGTCGAGAATGTAGTCGGCAGCATAGAGAAGGAAGGCTGGAGCAATGAGTGGACAATGACGAGATGTCCCCATAACCGTTGATCTGTCGGAAGTGACATCGACTGATTACAGTCGTTGGATCTTAATTGATTAGCCACGAGGGTGGGGCCTAGGAACATTAACCATTACATAGATAGAAACCCGAAGATTAGATCTCGACCACTGTCGGAGGTGTCGCGAGAACTGTTAGATCCATTTGGAGGATCGTCGAGACAAGAAGGTAGGGAGTCATTCTCGAAGTCGAAGTGAATGCACTTCGACGACAACGACTAAATCTTAAAAAATAACGAGAACCATTGATCGGTGCATGGGCGAGATTAAATCTCAGTCGTAGATCGACATGGATCCCGCTTAGGTGAGGCAAAAAGGGAGATGATGTCATGCTAACGAGGATGCCAACATGGCAGCTAACGTTCCTCAAGGGTTGACACGTGTCGACTGTTGAGTGGTCGACGGGACGAGAGTGGCCTCATTGAGTGTGGAGGCCCTTAGGCCTTCGTATTAAACCTTGGTCATTAGATCTATAGGCCAATAGATCTCAACCATTCGTCGAAAGATGGCGGGCAACGATCCAAAGTGAGGACAAGAGAATGAGCCGACAATGAAGAGGATCTCAAGGTCAAATGACAGTTGTTGATCGACAAGGAGGCGAGATGAACTCTCAGTCGTGGATTTGTTGTAGGTCCTACCTATTCACCTTAGAAGAGGTTAAAGGAGAGGACGTTAATCATTGCGCAAGTTAGAGGCACCAACATGTTTAGAGCCATAGATGTCAGGGTTCAAGAACCGTCAAATCTGGGAATAGACCCGTCAGAAGGTTCGTCGTCAAAACTTGATGGTTGGGGTGACTCACAACTCCAAGGTCCAAGGGAGAAGAACCCTGATGACGACGAGGAAAGGCCCAACTGATCGGAGTTGTTAATCTGGAAGGCCTAATGGGCCAAGTGGCGAGTGTTAGTCTCCAATTTTGACCATATTTTTGCCTATATCATGACAGATATACCCCCATTTTCATATCTAGTATCATTTCCTTCTGGCCTTACCATGACACATTTGACATCCTTTTGCCTTAAATGGAGCTATTCAAGGTATTCATATGATTCAAGTTATTTTTAATATATTTTGATATTTTAAACTAATATTGATACTAACGTGACATGAGTAGGTACTTGTTCCCTTGAAACAGACTTATCAGTACCAGGTACCGACTCGCACTTAGTGGAGGTGTCAAAGACTTGCACAACATGGCCAAATTGGATTGACAGTCCGATTCATATGATTGATTGAGTCATAACTCAATGTGATGACTCAGAGCGAGATTGTAGAACTGTTTTATTATGATGCTTTATGATCCACGCTTCTTGACACTGCGTGTCATGAAGCTGCGAAATTAGTTTTAACTGACTATGAGTCATTTTCAGATCTAAGATTTGCTTAGATTAATGCACCTATGTTCAAGACTATTTCGGAGAGGATCTATATAAACTCAGATCGCTCTCAAGAAACGTTGGTTATGATATGTTATGTGATGCGATTTTTTATAATACAATTTGCTATGCGTTATGTCATTCTCTGTTAAATGATTTGAGTTTGTTTATGAATTATGGAGCGTGAGGTATGAAACAGTTATGCATGGAATAAGTTGAGTAGCTCTGGTTTTGTTTTAGGGCGATTGCACCTCTTGGTTGGGCCCGCCAACAGGTTCAATTCGTTGTCTCTTTCCCACAGTATAGTTAGTTTATTTTTAGTTCTAGAATATGCATGTGCGTTAGTTTTTTTCATTTGAAGTTACTCTGTTAAATTCTGACTTGGTCATTCTTTCGTTTTAGTTCATTCTCAGCTTGATATTATCTTGTAGATCGTTGAATGTTGGAATGAGTCATTTACCATTATAGAATTTGAGGAATGAACCGAGTACCAATTAATCTTTCTCCTAGATTAGTCTAGAGTTGCTCTGTTTTCCAGTTTCCAGTTTGATCATGATTTAAAGATAATTTGAGTTTAGACATACTCTGTTTTGTTATGATAGTTAGCTTATGGTCTGATTAAAGGAAGCTTCCAGTACTTGTAGGGTAAAATAGGACATTTATTAGTTTCACCTTTGTTAGATTTAGAACTGCTTGATACTTAGATTAAAAGGTTTTTAAAATGATCTCTTTTATGGTTCAGATAGATATGTTGATGATTAGATGTTTAAGATAATGGTAAATAGTTTTGGGTGATTTCTTTAGATTAGGAATAGAAATACATTTGCTTAACTCAGAACTGTTTCCATTTGATTAATTAGACAAGATATGATTAGTTTTAAGATAATCATTAGGATTCAGTTATGAGAATGTCCTTTGGACAATGTTTCTTAATCAAGAAAAAGCAGGAATCCTCTGAAGATTAAGATTAAGATTAGTTTTAATATACTCATTAGGATTCAGTTACGAGAAGGAACTCACAGATAAATATGGGATAAAACACTGTAAGTCTTCTCCATACCATCCACAAGCCAATGGGCAAGTGGAATCCACGAATAAAGTTCTAGAAGCTATTCTGACCAAGACAATACATTTACATCACAAAGATTGGGCGGATAGACTTTCAGAGGCTTTATGGGCATACCGGACTACGTAGAGAAATACCACTGGTCATACCCCTTATGAATTGGTATTTGGCAAGCAAATTCTCCTTCCCATAGAATTTCAGATTCATACCTTCCGCATAGCAGCAGAATTGGCTTTGAATTTGGATGAGGCACAGAAACAGAGAGTTATGCAATTAAATGAATTGGGATAAAGTAGGCAAGATGCTCTTCAAAGAACTATCCTTGTACAAAATCAACGTAGCAAATGGCATGATAAATACATTAAGAAAAAGCATTTTCAACTAGGGGATTGGGCATTGCTCTTTGATTCCAAATATAAAACTTTCAAAGGAAAACTTACGACAAGATGGTTGGGACCTTATGAAGTGGAAACTGTTTTTGATAATGGATATGTTAGAATCAAGACCATAGATGACTCTCAAAATTCCTTTGTAGTAAATGGACATCGAAAAAAAAATTATAACAAACCCTTGTCAAGAGATGATTTTCTACAGGAAATTGCTAAACAACCAAAAATAAAGATAGTAGGAGAAGAGTCCTCTCCTCCTGCTAATCCTTGATCATTTTTGTTGTTTCAAGATTTTGTAAATAATAAAAATTTCAATAAAAATATAAAAAATATAAAAAAAAACATTTTTGGATATGTTGACATATTGTTTTCAGTTTTACAGGATTTTTAAAGCAAGTACAGAATTGAACTTCATCACTTTTTCGCAACAGGTAAGAAGGTAAGATCATTTTATTTTATGAATTTTTCTTATCAATATATACTGTCTTGTTTTGAAATTAATAAATTTGAGCTTGTTTGTTCCCTTTGAATTGCTCATTAAAGTATGAAAGGGGCATTTATCAGGGATAGGATTATTCTTAACAGGCCTGATAGATTATGATGGGAAAGAAACCCCCTAGAGTTTTCTTTTAGCATTTTCTCAGACTCTCAAAACATGAGAAAGCAATGAGCATATACTAACTTGGGCTCATAAAATCCACAAGTAAGTGATTAATGTCCCACAAAATTATTCTCTGCAAGATTTCTATCAGCACTCACGTTGGATGATGTGGGATACGTTAAGGTCCACCTTCCAACAAGTCTCACTCCATCGACACCAACACCTTATCTGGGGTAGGGATTAGAGACTACTTAGTACCCTGGGATCTGCATGCCTCAATGGCAGATTTCCTTGCTAACAACCATGGGAATGTTGATTTGTGTACCTTGGGAGGTGTTCCCCATGTGTTTTCTCTCCTTAGCACATGTGGGAAAGTCATTTGGCACTTTGTCCTTAGTCATTTATGTCTATTTGTACTTTGACATTGGTTAAAGTACATTATGTCACTTTTTGGTAAAGTGAACATTAAATCACACTTTTGGTGATTTTGAGGGGACATAAAGTGACTTAGGGAATTAACCCAAAAGTGGGTTATGAGGTCACATTTACTTTGAGTGATCTCAACCCTTGATTAGGGACGATCTCATCCCTTGGATCTTAGGTTTTCACTTTTGGTGCCTAAAGGGGGCAAATGGCCAAAGGAGGGGCGCATTCTTCATGGAGGCTTTTGCTCATAGCTTGAGGAGCTTTTGGAGTTTGGAGATGAGATTTGTTGCATGAGGAGCTTTGGAGGAGGCTGCTAGTATTCAGATATGGAGACTTGGAGCAGCATTCACCATTGATTTATTGGAGGGATTCTTCAGCAGAGGAGGGCGCATGGCTTTAGCAGGCTGTTTGTCACCTGGAGGGATTTCTAGCCATCAGAATC
>ML796456.1:61599-95227 GCA_009831015.1 Picea engelmannii
TCATTGAACAACAACCATAACACATCAGCAAAACTAAAACTTCAGTTGGCTGTTATAAAACAGCAGAAAACAAATTTATGACAGCAGAAAACTTAGTGTCTTAGCTTGGTCAAAGACAGACCAAGAAGACTTGCTGATAGGACCTGGATTTTCTACAGGGAATACATCAATGTCTCTTGGTTGATAGATCCTACAGGGGACTCGACACCAAGACCTTTATTCGTACCTGTTAGGATGTACTATAGGTACCTTGAGGCCCATTGACATCACTGGTGGGTCATCTCGCATTGGTTAACGGCATTCATTAATGGCCAGTAATCCAATGATTTCTTTTTGTGTTCAACTCCAGAACATTTATTCACACAAATAAGAATTGTACCATGGGTTAAAGCTTTGAAGCTGTTGAAGACATAATTTTAATTGATTCCTTTCAGGAATGAATGGAAGACAGGTTCAAGGATAGCCATCAGATAATTTGCTTTATAAACAGGATCTTTTTCTCAGCAAGTTATTATTGGTTCAAGTTTCTTTGCAAATTTTGGTTTATTTCATCAGTACCAGTCGGTGCCAGACAGAATCAATCAGTCACAGTGGTTATCAGCAATATAGATTCCAGTTACAACTTTGGCGCTCTCTAGATTCATAATTGAATTCAAGATCTCTACAGTAAGAAATGCATAATAGGGAGTAGGTAATCGAACTCAAGTACGCTTAGTTTCATGTTAGTTTAATTTATTAAATTACATATTAATAACTTGAACTATGACTACCTTGATACTCCATGACATTTCATCATCCCTATACTCTGTACTTAACAGGCTGAGTTCATTCCTTCTTGACATTTCATATTATGGAAAATACACTGCATTATTATGGTTGAAATTCGACACGACTCATATGAAATGATATTTTGAAAAGGTGTACGACCATCATCATTCCTTCACACGCTATCGATCCCCACGACACTTCAAACGTCCTTCTATAATTCCTCTCACAACCTATTTCACATATCATATTCTATTCCTTTGTTGCCTTCATCTAATTCCGTTGCTCACCTTTGAACCTTTCTTGTTATACTGAGTGGAATTATGGTGGCAAATCGTCACGAACCTGAGACTTATGCAGATTTGGAGGCTCTTCCTGAATATGAAGCCACCAAACACATTTTTCAGAAAGCTGGATGGGAGTCGTTCTTCAAGAAATTTGACGGGTATGATGATACAATTACACTTCAATTCGCTCTACACTTTCATGGTGGACTAGCTAAAGTGGGCGAGCTGGAATTTGAAGTCACAGAGAAGTTCATTTCCGAAGCAATTCAATTACCCAGCACTGATCAAAAATGGACGAAGGGCCAGCCAATCGACAAAAAGCTCTGCACGCAGCTCCTACAACCCCAGTATCGGAAATTACAGTGGTCAGAAGGCACATCAAGGTCGTGGTTGGAACCAAAATGGGCTTAGTTGCTGTCCATACTTCAACGCTACCACACTTGTGAAGGTTGGTACACGATCGTGTTTCCATGTCATGCTCAACTCCTACTGCATTTCAAAGGTAACCATTTGGTGAACATTCCCTATTTTCTGTTGAAGAGTTTGAAGAAAATGGCAGAACAAGTTCGCAAAGCCAAAGATTTTAGAGGCAGTCTGTTTCATTTTGGTCTTGTCAAAATTTTGGTTAAGTTTGCGTTATCCCACAAACAAGAATCTTGGGATATGTTCGTTGTAAGAACCCTAGCTTCTGACAAATCTAAAGATAAAAATATTGAGTCCACTCCTCCACAGAAGAAGTCGAACTCTAAGAAAAAGGTTGTTAAAACCCTGGCCAAAATCTGTGATGACCCTGAGAATACACCAGACTGCACAATTGAGGCCAGTGATGATAATCCTGGCACAGAACATTCGTTTGATGTCCATGGTTCTGATGGTGTGGAAACTAACCATGAAAGAGTGGAAAACACTGTTCCTACAGATGCAAATGTTGACATTCTGATTTCTCCTCCGACTGCTAAAAATATTATTGATGTGGAACAACTTGAGGAGTTAATTGATAAACCTAGAAGAAATCCCAAACGTAAATGTACACGCATACTGTCAGATATGGATAACTCCGTGCCAAGTTACCCATTTCAGGAAAGATTGAAAAGTATGGATGATCATGAGGAGGCTCCGGAGTCTTCTGAAAAGACATGGACTCTCTCCCAATTGATTCCAAAAGTCCGTAAAGTCAATCAGCAAGATAATGTGCCCAAAGAAATTGAGCAGGACAAACCAATTCAAATGCCAGTTGATACCCCTGTTCAGGTA
Organism: Picea engelmannii; assembly: GCA_009831015.1. NCBI lineage: Eukaryota > Viridiplantae > Streptophyta > Pinopsida > Pinales > Pinaceae > Picea > Picea engelmannii. The sequence continues at coordinate 63,906 of ML796456.1, forward strand.
TATGAGGAGTTCACTCATGAACCTAGTCCAGTCGAAACCCCTGTTCAAGTATATGACGAGTTCACTCATGAACCCAGTCCAGTCGACACCCCTGTTCAAGTATATGACGAGTTTACTCATGAATCTAGTCCATTTGACACCCCTGTTCAAAGACCAGATAAGTTCACTCATGCGTCTAGCCCTCAAACACAACAAGGTCATGGTAAGACATTCGAATCTTACTGTGAAATCTTTTCCAGTAGATCTTTGTGACCAATGGTTGTCAGATTGGAAAACATGAATTGCAGGTTAAAGGAGAAATTACATGAATATGCCATACTGGATCGGCATATCAAAACAAAAAATGAACTTATGAAAATCAGGCAAGCCCACTTCTCGTCAAAAATTGAACGATTAAAACGAAAGAATAGAGGTCTTTTTCAGAAGAATAAGAAATTGCAAAAGATTGCCAGGAAGCACATCACCATTAATTGGGTTCTTAAGAAGGAAATTAGAAACATGAAAAAACATGAGAAATTGCAAATGTTGGTTGCAGTTGCTGCAACACTCTGATGAATCTCAGTTTTTGACTTTTTGTTGTTTGAGGACAGGCAAAGACTTCAGCTTGGGGGAAATGTTAGTCTCCAATTTTGACCATATTTTTGCCTATATCATGACAGATATACCCCCATTTTCATATCTAGTATCATTTCCTTCTGGCCTTACCATGACACATTTGACATCCTTTTGCCTTAAATGGAGCTATTCAAGGTATTCATATGATTCAAGTTATTTTTAATGTATTTTGATATTTTAAACTAATATTGATACTAACGTGACATGAGTAGGTACTTGTTCCCTTGAAACAAACTTATCGGTACCAGGTATCGGCTCGCACTTAGTGGAGGTGTCAAAGACTTGCACGACATGGCCAGATTGGATTGACAGTCCAATTCATATGATTGATTGAGTCATAACTCAATGTGATGACTCATAGCGAGATTGTAGAACTGTTTTATTATGATGCTTTATGATCCACACTTCTTGACACTGCGTGTCATGAAGCTGCGAAATTAGTTTTAACTGACTATGAGTCATTTTCGGATCTAAGATTCGCTTAGATTAATGCACCTATGTTCAAGAGTATTTCAGAGAGGATCTATATAAACTCAGATCGCTCTCAAGAAACGTTGGTTATGATATGTTATGTGATGCGATTTTTGATAATACAATTTGCTATGCGTTATGTCATTCTCTATTAAATGATTTGAGTTTGTTTATGAATTATGGAGCGTGAGGTATGAAACAGTTATGCATGGAATAAGTTGAGTAGCTCTGGTTTCGTTTTAGGGCGATTGCACCTCTTGGTTGGGCCCGCCAACAGGTTCAATTCGCTGTCTCTTTCCCACAGTATAGTTAGTTTATTTTTAGTTCTAGAATCTGCATGTGCATTAGTTTTTTTCATTTGAAGTTACTCTGTTAAATTCTGACTTGGTCATTCTTTCGTTTTAGTTCATTCTCAGCTTGATATTATCTTGTAGATCGTTGAATGTTGGAATGAGTTATTTACCATTATAGAATTTGAGGAATGAACCGAGTACCAATTAATCTTTCTCCTAGATTAGTCTAGAGTTGCTATGTTTTCTAGTTTCCAGTTTGATCATGATTTAAAGATAATTTGAGTTTAGACGTACTCTGTTTTGTTAGGATAGCTAGCTTATGGTCTGATTAAAGGAAGCTTCCAGTACTTGTAGGGTAAAATAGAACGTTTATTAGTTTCACCTTTGTTAGATTTAGAATTGCTTGATACTTAGATTAAAAGGTTTTTAAAATGATCTCTTTTATGGTTCAGATAGATATGTTGATGATTAGATGTTTAAGATAATGGTAAATAGTTTTGGGTGATTTCTTTAGATTAGGAATAGAAATATATTTGCTTAACTCAGAACTGTTTCCATTTGATTAATTAGACAAGATATGATTAGTTTTAAGATAATCATTAGGATTCAGTTTCTAAGAGTAAGTTTGTGTTTTCTTCTTAGAATAACCTTTAGGTAGGAATTAGAATCTTACCAACACATACAGTGTAGCAGCTCTAAGTTCACTTACCCTGGTTTGACAATTTAGTGTTTTCGGGATATTAAAATCTTTAATACAACAGCCTGACAGCGAGTGCCACGCCAGGTGGCACTTCAGTGCCGTGTTGGAGGGCACGAGCAAGTGGGAGCCACATGATTGCCACGTGGCAGTCAGGTGTTTTGATAATTGAAAGCCCGAAAACATCGAGACGCTGTAACTTTCGATCTAGAGCTTGGTTTCAAGCATGGTTACAGTCATTGAAATGCTCTCGACATGCAGAATCCACATATGAGGTTTATTTAGAGGAATGAAATGCTTAGTGAAAGAAGAATTTTGACACCCCATCAGCCTAAATAAGGATTAGGGGGTCAAGTGTGTTACACATATACAACACAGGGATGGTTTCCTTCTCCATCGGTCCTTGATTTCCATCCTCTTTACAGATGACGTGATTTTGTTGGCCTTCACCCGAGACAACTTACAAAGATAATTGGATGACTAATCCAAATTTTGCATTCTTTGACAGTTGACTATCAGCCTGGGAAAAAACAAGATGATGATCTTCAATGGAACGAAGAATGTCATTGTATAGTTCAAGTTTTTCTTCAAGGGGGGAGAAGTTGAAATCACATCTTATACATACTTAGGGGTCCAGTTTTCAAGGTCTTGTTTTGGGCTAAGGAAGGCCTTCCAACCTTATATTAATAAGGGATATGGGTCCTCCCTTGCTCTCTTAGAGCAGTAGTGTTTCCAAAACCATTTCCAAGACATATTGTCCAAGTTGGATCTCATGGATTCTATCATTTGACCCACAGTTTTGTTTGAGAGTTTTGTGGCCCGACTTGCTTGAGAGTCAGATTGGGCCAAGACAGAGAGTGTATAGAACCTCATGCTCCATTGCATCATTAGGAGCAAGAGGACAATCCCCCACACCCTTATTCAAGTTGAGTTTGCAACCAACCCATTCCAGCTCCATACCATCTTTCGACTTGTCTTGCTTCTACACCATCTTCAAGGTTTTTTTGGCTCGACTGTCGATAGAGATCGTTATCCATACCTTGCTTACTGCTCTTCAGAGGCTATTAATTTGAACAGACCTACAAGATGTGCTCAAGGTCATTGGTTTTGAGAGGTCTTGTGCCTTATCCAATCAACTAGCATCTCAATCGATTGCCTCCATCCTTTCAGGGATTCTTTGAATGCCCTTGGACATATCCCATTGAACAAGCATAAGATGAATAGGATTTCCATAGATGACATTTACAAGCAGTATGTTAAGGTCACTTGGCTCAACCCACCTAGGGAACTGAGGCCCAAGATGGCAAAGCACTTCTTGGTGTTGAGAGATAGCATCATTTTTTTTTTGTCCCCCTTACACATTACGGCATTAGATGCACATGTTCACGATCCCCTAGGCCAATTTCAAGTGGCCTCACATAGGTATCAGGTTGAGGCCAACCATCAAATTCCACGAGAGGACAAGACATGCCAGCGATGTCATTTGCAGGAGACCAAGATGGAGGAGCATTTTGTTTTTTGGTTCCCTTTCTATTACGAGATATGCAGTTGGTTCTATTGCCTCTTCAGGTAGTCTCGGAACTCTCTTTCCATCTTCTTTCGATACCCAAACCAAAGGTGTTTGGCTTTGTTTATGAGAGAGGCATTGGGTGTTCGTTCTTCTAGGTTCAAGACACCCCCTCAGCTAGACACCACTCAAACAATCACATCCTTTTTTTTTATTATACTAGTAGACAGGGAAACAAAGGGGGTTAGTAGCCAGTAACACCATTTTGGCAAAGCCTAAATCAATGAGATCCTGGGGAGTCTCCTCCCCCACTACAATGAGACCCTTGTTTAGTTTCCAATTCAAATCCTGGGATAGAGCTCGTCCTTCCAACAGGCAGACCTTCACTCCTAGACATCAACAACAAGTTTCTCTTGTGAGACAGTGAGACACATCATAGACTAGCTCTTCTTCTAGTTATTTGGGATAGTCCTCTATCACAAGTTTCTTTCCTTTGGCCTTGGATGGTAGGAGAGACACATGTTAAGAGGTGGGTGGCTTGTAGGAGTGTAGTGCCTCCTCATCTTCTGCAAACAAATCTACTGGCCATTGAGGTGAATACCCTTCTGTGACATCCCTCCAAGGCATGTTGCTCGTCACCCCCAGTGGTTCATGTTTCACTTCAACTTTTACATCAGCACTCGGCTTTCCAGATGCTAGACCTTAGTTCATAGGTTTTATCATCTTTCCATCTTATTATATAGGAGCAATTTTGCACTCCCATAATGTATTGGTACTTTATACTTAACAGTCCCATTGACCTATTTGTGGTCATTCATTGGACATTAATAAAATTATCTTATCTTATCTAAATATGCACCATATACAAGGATGGATTCAAGAATGTGTATTGTGCAACAAATCCAAGACAATTAGTAAGCAAGAATCCTATTTAAAACGTAGAGTTCCTCGTAGATCATGAGATTCCATTTCCATGAATTACTTGGGTGGGCAAGTACAAAGCATCATGATTATATTTTTCGTGATAGCTGACAGATTCAACTAGAGAGTAGGCTTGATTTCTTCAAGCAAGAATAGAGCAATGAGTAGCCAAGTCTACTCTCTTGTGTATGGATGCATTATGGATTACTAACTATTGTTGTATTTTATCATGACACTAGATTCTTAAATCAATTTCGGAAAACACTACAGACATTATGTTAAGACAAATAAAATTTCGTATACAAGAACAAGTACAGTGTGCAGAGTAACACTGACCCAGTGTTTTGGAGGAAGAAAAGCATTTCAAATATTATTGGTTTGTGTTTTTATTGACCAAAAAAATCATATTACAGTTCCAAACTTGAATCCTTACTCACTCATTCCACAATCGCGAATACATGCATATATAATGCATAGAAGTGTAATTGTTGAATTCTGTAAGTGAAATGGACGTCATTATTGCTTCAATCCAAATTCCTTGTGGGAAAAATCAGCACAACCCTAACTTTTGCAGCAACCGTTATGTGTGCAAAAAAAGACAAAAAACTACAATCTCATGTTAAATGTTCGGACTATGTATTTTGTCACCCATACTCAGTATAATGTTTAACTAACGCATCCAACAAAGTTCTTCCCGAAGCCAACTTTCCAATTTTCAGACTTATCCTTCGGCAAAGGTTCTGTGATTGCATCAATAGCATTTTCCTTGTCTCACAAAATTCCATTTACAATGTGTTTTATCAACTTGTTCGCAGATATAATGGTATTGCATCTCGATGTGCTTTGTTCTCACAATAAACCAAGGATTCTTAGTCGTTGTAATGCAACTCCAACTGTCACATCTTAATGCTGTTAGAGTTGACTTATTTACCCCCACCTCAAGCAATTTTCCCAGTCATACCAGCTCCTTACTCGTATAACATGTTGTTGGTGTACATGTAGATGCAACACAATAACCATGAAAAGCACCTTGATTGATGCCATCCGTACAACATGCAATTATTGTCTAAATAGTCCATGCCCTCAGTTTGCATTCAGCCTTTCACCCTCAATCATGCTTTGTATCAATCAATAGAAACATCTGACTTTCTTCTTACATCCAACCACTTTCCTAACGACATGAAGATCATTAAGTGAACATGTATGATTCCTCATCAGTGATTTTATTCTTCATCCACATATTCCTGCCATTCCATTGTTTTTTCTTATTCAAGTTCCATATCAACAATTTGTTGTTTCGATTCCACTTATATTACAGAGTAATCATGTAGTTTTCTTGGTGGTTTTGGATCCATCTTTGACCTTATAAGTGGTTGGGCTCGAGTGCTATGCCCTTCCACTTTTGTGTGTCAAATATTGTAGTCACCTGTTACTTCCTCGTGTTCTTAAAAAACATTTGCCCACAACATCTTGCAATATTCTTGGAGATGCTTACAGTTTTCATCACCGGCCACACTGCTTGTGCTTCTTGAGATTTCCGCTATCGCATTCTCTATGTTGTGCACTTAATCATAACATTGTTTTCCACTTAACCATAACATTTATAACATTACTAGTGTTCAGTATACTCTATGTGCTTGAGTTAAGTTCATATCTTGTAACAATGCTTTAGTCTTTGAGTATTATATTGAAATATTCCAGTAACTGTAAAAGACTTACTTTCATATGGTACTCTTATTAGTGAATTTGTTGTAAGATAGGATTACATTCTCGTACTTGGATGGGGATTACTGGGCTCATACCCCAGGAGGAGACTTTGAAGATGAATATTGATATGATTGGGCCCTTTTGGCGAGATTGAGAGTGGAGTTTTGGACATCCCCTGAACCAATATGATTCTCACAAGCTTTACTCCATTTTGCATCAGCGACGTGAATTAGGTCCCATTCTCAATGCCAGGTGGATTTCTTCGAATGTAAAGAGCCAGTGGATTTAGAGGTTGCATGATGTATGGTCGATTTGAGCTTCCTATAAGCTATGGGTTTTTGCTTGGTCGGTGATCTACCAAGGTCTCCCCTCTAAAGCCCAGCTTGCCAAAAGTTGTCTTCCTGATGGCCTTTACCCCTCTTGCTTGAAGTCTGAATCAGTGAAGCATATTTTATGGGAATGCGCCTTTGCGAGATCTTGTTGGGCTCAAGGTTCAATCTTAGATGACCAACATTCTTCAGGAGCATTTGCATTGGCGTGCAGTTTTGTTTTGTGAGGTGATCGGAGATTCCTTCGTTGGTATTTGGCACTGTTTGAAAGTCTCCGCCTGATTTATACTTGGAAACTTTGTTGCAAGTTTATTCTTGATAATGAGGTTAGCTCTTAGTCAGCTTTTTGGCAATTATGGCGAGATGAGGTACGTATGCAACTCCTTGCAAAGGGGGCATTACTGATTAGAGATGCACAATCCTTAGATCCATGCGCTTATTCTAATTTCATAGTTGTTTTAGTATCCCTTCAGAAGAGGTTATGATGTTCATTGAATATACCCTTCTAGTTTTTTCATGTCTTTTTAACTACAGATGTAAATCATTTTTTATATATATAAGAAGTATCTTTACAAAAAAAATAAAAATAAAAACATGATTTCTTTTGGATAGTTATTCTTCTTATCCACCCTTAGGTGTTTAGGTTCCCCAACACCCTTTTGTTTCATTCTCATTATTCTTACTTTGAATTTGCATCTATCTTTGTCTTTGTTTCATTTTCATTTCATTTCTATACTTGTAATAGTAGTCTTCCAATTTATATACAGATTCACTACAAGTGGTATTAGAGGTTAAATTAGCAATTGCTTCCATTGCCTGATTTAACCATAACTTAATATATTCCTTAATGGGACCCATCATAACCTCCTCCTTATTCCTAAGTGAGAATAATTCATTTTCAACTCATTCAAATCATTCGTTCATTGTCTAATAATAGAATGGTTCTCAACATTATCAACAACGAAATTCATGAGCCATTTATGAATTTTTGTCTCAAGAAAGCTGGTAAGACCATCAAATTCATGACCCAATGAAATCTCATAACCTTCAACTTTGCTTCATATTCCTCCACCATGACAATTTTATCTCCCTGCATGATAGACGAACCTTCTAGTTCTCTTTGATTTAGTCAATCACCTTGAAAAAAAAATTGCTTCTTCTATCCTCTAAGGCTTCACCTGTAGCTATCAACTGCTGCAAAGTAGCAATCCTAGTGTCCCAACCTACCCTGATTTGCTTCGATCTGTTGTTTGATGGAAGATTTTCCCATGACAATTTTATCTCCCTGCATGATAGACGAACCTTCTAGTTCTCTTTGATTTAGTCAATCACCTTGAAAAATAAATTGCTTCTTCTATCCTCTAAGGCTTCACCTGTAGCTATCAACTGCTGCAAAGTATCAATCCTAGTGTCCCAACCTACCTTGATTTGCTTCAATCTGTTGTTTGATGGAAGATTTTCCTTGTCACTTATGTTCATTCATGCCAAACAATTTACTAATAAAAGTTCCTGCACAATTTTTGGCAAAATCCTTGTCTTTTTGTTATGCAACATTGAGTGTCTCTTTTAGTGATAGAATTTTTCCCTTAAATATAAACACTTTATGGGCTAGCTCCCAAGTTTCCAGCAATAAAGCTATCATGTCCTCTATATTACTAGCTACAGTTTTTCTAACTTCGTGTATCAACTCCTGAGTCCCCTTGGGTTTCGTGACTTTCTCAAGGGTTTCTTCCATACTCTCGTCGAAGCCTTTATTGGCCACGAGATGTGTAAAAAGAGGTTCAAGGTTCAACACAGACTCTAACTCAATAACTCTCCTTTTCCACCTATTGCTCATTAATTAAATGCTTGAGAATATCTCCAGTGGCTGCGTGTAATCTAACAGTGCTTGTAGGTCCTGATTCTCTGACAACAAGTGTAGTGCTATGGTCCTCTAGTAGCTTCTTTTCCTTGATTTAATTCTTCCAATTTGGACCTTCTTGGGCTGATTGAAATCTGCACAATGTAAAGTAATAAATTATCTTCAAAGGTGGGCAATTCTGGTTGCATCACCCCTTAGAAACAAGCATGATGTTTTCTAACTATATTGCTACCCAATTAGGTAATAGGTTAGTTTGGTTGTCTATTTCCATATCATGTCTATCCACCTCAGGCATCACGAGTTGGTCCCCTCTATTGGTTTTTGGAGACCTTTTCCTTTTAGGGATAGAAGGAAGTGTGTTCCTTGTCGAGCTTAAACTTTCTTGGGCCCTTATCATCACCATCACCTCCATCTTTGGCCGTGTTCTTTTGTTTTCCTCCTAGGGACATCGATGAGGTAGCCTTCTTAGAAGCACCAACAACATTTCTCGCTGACAGTGTTAAAGAACCACCTCTTCCACTCACCCTTGACCTTCCTCTTTGCTTCATTGGTGGAGCCGAATTATCAGCAATCTCTTAGGGCTTCCTTGACTTGCAAAGACTTCTTCATGGATTTGGCATTTAAACTAACCACCATATGCACATCATCTGGGGCCATGGTTACATCTTTTGATGAATATGCTCCTTTCATTTCCATGTTAAGGTCTTTATTGTCACTATTATCCCCACTTTTTAGGGATAACTAGGAGATCATGTCTCGAGGCCCACAGGTCTTAGACATGGAGTACTTAGAGCAGGATTGACCTGAGCATGGCCCTGGAGGGCCCACCTTTTCTTCTTCTATCATCTTCATCCCGTCAGCAGCAACAGCATCCATCACCATCGGCTTGGTCCGATATCAGAAGAGGTTCTTGCTCCATGAGGTAATTGGTCCAGGTATCATGGTATGTGTCACTTTTGATCATTGAAACCTTTAAATATATGCATTTGATTCCTTTTATCTCTAACAACTTATTGGATCTTACATTTGCCCACTTGACCATGTTTGGGGGGATTGACAAGATGCCCTAGCAAGCCTGTGTCTGTAGGTTTTGGTTTGCCACTTGGGGGATTTCTGAAAAGCCATCGTCCGTTCCCCTCATAATACCACTTTTACATCTTGTTTCTCGCTCATCTATCCCATTCCCCTTGTCTAGGCATTGGGTTGACCTTTTTTTTTAGGATTGCACCTTACCTCGTGGGAAGAAGGGGCTAAAGGCCTAGAAGGTAAAAGCAAGCTGGTAAAAGATAAAAGCCTAAGAATAAACCTCGAGATGCTTCGCCCAGGGATCCCTGAGAAAGCAATAAAAAGCTTCTCAACAAGAAACAAGAGGGACCCAGTAAATAATAAAACAAGACCTAGTCAGAGGATAGGGGGTCTCATTACGAGCCAACCTATTAGGTTCATGGGTACCTAGCAGTATGACATTGCCACCAGCTGGTTACCATGCCAGGGCAGTGACTCTTGGTTGGATGGCCAAGGGAAAGGGGATCTCATCACGAGCCAGCCTTCTCATTTCCGCAAAAGTACTTGTGGGTAACGCTGTCAGCTCTGGTCACCATGACAAGGCAGTGTCCCCTGGTTAGCTCTTGAAAAAAAAAACAAATAAAAGAATACAAGAAATAAAAAGAATAAAGGAAAGAATGGGTTTGGAAAGAATGCATCCATGACAGGGACAGCTCGCCTTCTACAAAGGCACCCACAGGTAACACACTGCATCCTTGGCCCTCACTATACCCACATGCTTGGACTTCCCCTGACCACATCATCCACTTACATGGCTTGGATGATGTCTCTCTGAGAACTTTCCTTTTTCTGTAGACACTAGCCCAATAGGACGCCTTGTCCTTTTCCCCATACTTGTATTGCAAGTTTGTGTAATGGCTTTGAGCTATTGACGGATGTATTAGGGGTTTTATGCATATGTTTGATAATATTAATGATGAAATGTGATTGACATTGCTATGATCCCTGTGACTGATGAGTCCATGGAGGGCATAGCTTTTGATGTGCAAGACCATTCCCGACGGACAGGTACCATTTGGACCAGTACACATGGGGAGATGATCAGTTCAGACCTCCATGGGGTTGAAGAGCCCACCAGATGGATGTTGAAACCCCATCAGGGGGCAGAGACAGGGCAGAGGATGATCAGAGACTTTGCACCGAAGAAGAAGGGAACGTTCCACCAGAGGCACCTCAACACTGCTTGGCCTAGGGGGATTGACCCACTTTCAGAGGGACGTTGGCTCTAGATGGCCCAGGACGTCAACATGAGGCTTATGACGTCATCATGATCTTGTTGACAAATGGACAGGGCAGTTGGCACGTGTGGCAGCTTGCAGGAGCCTAATGAGGGCTAACGTCTTGCTTCAGGAGGCTACATTTGCCCTAATAGGGGCTAACATCACCCTAGGAAGGGGTGACGTCTTACCTTTTTGCTTGATTAGGGTTTTAGTCTAGCATTTAATGTAAAAACAATATGATTTTGATATTATGGCCATGTCGGCCTTTTTATGACCTAAAAGGTAAATTAGGTCATTGATACACTATATATTGAGTTTGATCCTCATTTTATCATCATAACTCATTCACTCCATAAGGAGGTCTGAAATTTGTGCCCTATCTTGGGTAATTGGCTGAACTAAGTGATGCGCACTTGTTGAAGGAAGAGATTGTTAGCATTTATGGTGTTTCTCTTGAAGGAAGGTGTTACAACTAGGGTTTGCATGATTATTTCTTGGTGATTTGTAAGTATTTTTCTGCAAAACTTCTTGAATGAATGGTTGTAGTTTAATTTCTTGCATATGTTTATGATTATTGCTGAATCAAAACCCTAGGGGACAAGCACACAAGTAGGTCATTGTCTCTTGTCCCCTGATGGAGAAGCTTTTAAGCCATTGAAGAAGAAAGAGAGAGCCTAGCCTTAGCTACACTCCTTTTCCTTCTTCCTTTATGCTAGTCGTACCTTTTGAACTCAAGAGGAAGGAGACGTCCCAGGCCTAGGTCATCTACACTTAGGGCCATTTTCTTTTAGGGTTTGATGAAAGAGCCTTGCTATAGCAACACTCTCCCTCATTTAACCCTCTTGTCTTGATTTTATGAGCTAGCCGTTTTTGCCCCTTGCTTCCTTCAGCTTTTGCGTCCTTTACTTAGTTGACTCAATTTTACCCCTTAAGGCACTGATCTAGAAGACCCCTTGCGCTGAAGTGAATTTGGTCACAAACAAACTCTTAAAACTTTTTGAAACCCTAACTATACTAACCCTAGCCTATACTAACTAGCTAACCCTAAGTTGTTGACGTCACTCTTGGTTATTTCATCTTAATGCAACAACGTTTTAGTTTATGAGCAATTGAATGATGTCTTAAGCAGTTATTAAATGAAGTGTTGATTGGTTACTTTGAATGCTACATCGTTCTAGTATTTATTGACAAGTAATATATTTATCATTGCCATTTTGCAAACATTGACTTCGTCAATATTTATTTTTAAATTGCTTATATTGAATATCAGATAGTCACTGATTTATATGAAGTACTAACCAAGATTGCACATATCAGTTTCCTTGTTGCTTTGTCTCAAGCAGGTGCTTTTCTTTGCTTTGGTTGTACTTTATTATTGGTTGTTTAGCCGGGACTATCTTTTGGTGGTGACTTGTGAAGGGGGAACTTATCTTTTATTACTAGCCTTTTGCCTCTTCAAAACCCCAGGTCACCGGGGACGTCTCCCCTGGGCCTAACCCCCCTAAAGAGAAAGAACCATCCCATTGTGGTGACATTGGGTGGGATTGGTTCCTGTTACGCCAGTTTGGATTCCTATCTTATAGCCATCTATCCTTGCTACAAACTGTGCGATAACAGTCACCTCCCCCTTCGACCTGCTTGTCCAACTTTGGTAAGCACGCGCTATACTAGAAATTGTCATAAGAGTCAAATCCCCTTAGGGTTATAACCTTGAATAGCCTCAGCTTCCATTAACTCAAAGGCCTGAAAACATTGTGCAATCTCATGTAGGTAATTGATACTCTTTATAGTAAACCCTTCAAATTTAAATGTAGTAGTAACAAATTATTTCCTTTTCTTTTGTTCGAAGAGAATAGACCATTGTTGATACTATTGACAAAATTCAATATGAAAGAATTAACCACAAACAAATCTAGGCAAAAAATAAGGCCTCCCCTCAAACCCATAAAGTTTGATGTAAGTAAATTGTTCTTCATAAAAATACTCTCCTTTCCCTATGAGGAAAGTTCGAACCTCTAATGTCACTCTGTTAGGCTCTTGTCCAACAATCATATGTCTGAATCTCCCTACAAATGCATCATGAGCCCTTATAAAGTGGAATGGAGCTTTATGTCTCAATGATGAAGGGTACCAATAGGGGTGTCAGGTGTCCAGGGGTGATCTTTGAACCTAAAGGTCAAGAGGAACTCTCCTTTCCCTGGGGAATTAGCAATATCATAAATAACCAAGCCAAGGCACTAGCACTATGGACAAGTGTTTGAATTATGAAATATAAAGGTATTAAACAATTGACAATAGTTAGATTCTATGATTGTCCTTCACCACATGGTTTTCAACTCTCTTCTTAAAGATCCCCACCTCTACAGGTTGGTTCTTCATTCTCAAATACTTTTAGAAGGGATTTGTTGAAGTTCACTTCTATCATTCTCTAATAGGACTCAAACATCAAGTTGATGCAATGGAAAATCAAGCATGTTCTCTACCCTTTGGAAAAGCTATGAAAAATGGGCAGGTGAGGAATTTTTCAATATCCCCAAATTTTTGACCCACTCTAAATGCATATGAAATCACTAAAGGAAAAAGACAAGTGGAAATTTTCCAATTGCATGAATCAATATAGGATTATGGGGGTAGCCTTCTGTGTAGTTTATTCAGTTTTGAGCGGATTAATCTTTATGAGCACTGGCTGGATGGGCTATCATGGTACGTGTGGGTTTATTCTTCCCCTGTTGATGGGCTTCTAGATGCTTCTCTCTCAATTTTGGAGAAGAGGTTTGCGACTAGGCCTGGTTTTTATCATTCTCATGCATGCAAAGCAGCCTAGTCCTATGGCTCCTTTTTCATGTGTTGATTTTGTAAGATGTGGTGAATACCTACACAGAAGATCTAGCTAGCAGAAGAACATACACAGCTTGCAAAGGTGAGAAGAAGAGAGAAAAATTGGAGAGAAAGAATGAGAAAAATTCATTGACCAAATGAAAGAATGATAAAATACACATGATATACTATGCATGGCTCAACTAATGCGCAATAGAGGAGAAGCCAATGCACCATAGTGGTGGTCTAGAGAGATCTGGACACACACAGGCAGTTACTCGAGTTCACTGCCACCTAGTCCTAGGGAACGGTCAACTAGTCATGCAGTCCTCAGTTAATTGTATGGACCGAAGTAAAATGAGGAGATCAAGTATGCACAAGGAATGTGCCTTCCTAGTGATGATCCCAAGGTAAGTGCGCATTCATGGTGATGATCCCGAGGTTACTTGGTGATAAAACCAAAGTTTCCCTAAATAACTCCACTCTACTAGTCAACTGAAGAGAATATTCTCCTAGAATGTAGGAGAGGTTCCTAAAAAATAGGAGACCCTCAATAATGACTAATAAACATAGGAAAATATGGAAAAGTATCCTAGGTGTGTGTAATATCTCCAACAGCCCCCCTGAACACTACTATAGGGTAATAAAGAATGGGTCTCGGCAACAAAGGTCGTGTTAAGTACCCAAAAACAATGCAACTAATGAACACTGGAATAAAGCAAGGAAAGAGGGAAAACCTCATGGGAAAAACCCCCCCTCAAGGTACAATGCATCAAAAGAAGAAAAGACAGTTGCTAAGTAACTGTGTCCTTCACTCTAAGACGATCGCACAGAGAGTGTTACTTTTGCTCAGTGAAAGTCTTGGTGAAGATGTCAGCAGTTTGTTCAGAGGAAAGACATAACTGCAGGTCGATGATCCTCTCGTGGACTAGATCTCTAATATAGTGCATATGGATCTCTATATGCTTTTTCCGTTGTCACTACACTGGGTCTCTGCGAAACTAGAGAGTACTCTGGTTGTCACACCAAATGACAGTCGGTTTGTGGAACTAGATGCCCAACTTGGTAAGGAAGTTTTGTAGCCACGATGCCTGGATGATAATGTTAACTATTCCCTTGTACTCAACCTCGACTGAAGATAGAGAAATAAAAGACTACTTCTTGCTCGACCAACAGATGGGCCTTGAACCCAAACTGAGAGTGTATTCGGATGTGGACTTGCGATCAATGTTGTCGCATGCCCAGTCAGAATCTGTGAAGCCTGTGAGATCCAATGCAGAGCCTGATGCATAATGAATCCCATAACTGATGGTGCCCTGAACGTACCGAAGGATATGCTTTGTAGCCTTCCAGTGTAACTCATGCGGCTCCTGCATGTACTTGGAGACTGCTCCCACTGCATATGATAGGTGTGGTCGGGAGTGGGAGAGATACAACAAACTCCCCATGAGTTGTCTGTATAAAGTGTTGTCAACTAGTGGAGTGTCCCCGTCATCCTCAAGTCTTACCCCAGATAGGAAGGGTGTAGGGGAAAACTTGCAGTCTGTCATGTGGAATCTCTCCATGACATCTCGAGAATACTTGGCTTGAGATATCTTGATGCCTGAAGCATCTTGACTAATCTCAAGAACAAGGAAGTGATGGAGTGGACCCATGTCCATTATCAAAAACCTATAATGCAGAATCTGCTTCACCCCAACAATCAATGAAGTCGAGTACCCAGTGATCAAAAGATCATCCACATAAAGAACTAGAATCAGAAGTGAATCAATATTTCTAAGCATGTAGACATTTGGATCAGATTTGCATCCCACAAAATTCTGGGACAGCAAGTAGGAATCCATCTTGGCATACCATGCTCTCGGCGCTTGCCTGAGGCCATAGAGAGACTTCTTGTGCTAGTAAACCAAAGAAGAATCTTGTATGAAGCCAGGTGGCTGCTCCATGTAAATCTCCTCTGAGAGATCTCCATGAAGAAACGCGTTCCTCACATCCATCTGTTGGAATTTCCATCATCTGGTTGTTGCAATAGCAAGGGCCAAATGAATGGAATCCATCTTCGCTACTGGAGCGAATGTCTCATCATAGTGTATGCCATGGATCCACTGAAAACCTTTGGAAACTAGTCTTGCCTTGTATCTGCTAACATGTCCATTCACTGCACTTTTGGTCCTGTAGACCCATCTGCATCTAACAAGTTTCCTTCCTAAAGGAAGCGGAACCAGATCCCAAGTCTGGTTCTTGAGGAGGGAATTGTACTCCTCTTGCATGGTTGATTCCCTGCAGTCTCGCCATAGGTCTGCAAGTCTGAATTCTGAGCCACATAAAAATGCACAGGCAACATGGGCTCAGTGGATGTGAATACATGAGGAGGCTCCTCGAAATGAAGAGTGGTTTGTGCCCACTTGGGCCTCTACTCATGCTCCTCATCTTACCGTACTGACTGTGCATCTGCATGTTCTGAATCCTCTGACTTTGTATCGGAATTCAGATCTGAAGTGGAATCTAAATGTGCAGACTCATCATCTCGAACTGGTGGAAGGACAAAAGTACCTGCATGCGGCTCATGTGGAGCATGCGAGAGACTTTCCTCAAATTGAACACTGCGCTCAATGATGAGTTGGTCCGTAGAGAGATCAATAAGTTTGTATCCCTTCACACTGTCTAGGTATCCAACAAAGATACATGCAGTACTCTACGGATCTAGTGATTTCCTCTTTTTAGAGGGAATCTGGGCCCATGCACGTGAGTTGAAGACACAGAAGTGAGTGACTTCCATTTTGTTATCGCTCCAAGCCTCAAAAGGAGTCCAGTCCTTGACAGATCTATGGGGACATTTGTTCTAGATGTAGTTAGCACAGTTAAGTGCCTCAGTCCAAAGCTTCTGAGGAAGTGACCTTGCATGCAGCATGCAAGAGGCCATCTCCTTGAGAGATCTGTTCTTCCTCTCAACAACCTCGTTCTGCTGCAGAGTGTATGGTACTGTATGCTGCAATCGTATCCTGGCCTCAAGACAAATATTTTGAACATCTCTGTTGACATACTCCCCCCCCATTATCTGTATGGAGGGCTTCGATCTTTCTCTCTAATTGAGTCTCAACAAGTGCTTTGAACTCTTTTAGATGCTCAAAGACCTCGGACTTCTGTCTGAGAAAAAATACCCAAGTATAACGTGAGTAATCATCCAAAAATGTAAGCACGTACATTGCCTTACCGATGGATGGATGCGGCAATGGACCCATAAGATCACTATGAATCAGATCCAATGGAGAGGAGGCCCTGTGAGCCTTCCCTTTCTCGAACTTCTATTGAGGATGCTTGCCAAGGACACATCCTTCACAAATCCCTTCAAAAAAGTGGATATCAGATAACTCGAAGACAATCCCTTTCTTGCTAAGTTGTTGCATGTACCTGAAGTTCAGGTGACCAAACATCTCGTGCCATAATCTACTACTGTCATCAACATGCGTAAGTAATATAGAGAAATTAGGTTCAATAAATTTAGAAAAAGGGTATAACCGAGATTGATGATTTACCTCCCCGACAACAACCTTGGAGTTGTCTTGCATGTCGAATATGGACACAAAGTCTGGTGTGAACTCCACCTTTTTGCATAAGCCTGAGTGTGTAATCTGATACACCGAGAGAAGATTCACGGAAAGTTTGGGAACATGCAGGACGTTCTCAAAACTTTCATGATCTAGTTCCACTCTCCCTTTTTCGGAGACCTCGACTGGAGAGTCATCCCCCATGAGGATAGAAGGACCATTGCACGCAGTCAAAGAAGATAGGACATCCTGTGTGGTAACCATATGATAGGATGTGTCTGAATCCATGATCCATGCATCAGGAGAAGAGTGAAAATATACTGATGCATGAGGATTACCTCTTGGGGCTTGATCTTTTGGCTTCATCTTGGCACCCTCAAGAATGTGATCCCCAAGGTTGTTCTTCTGAAGAATATGCACCATAAGATATATATGCTTCTTCATGCATGCAGATTTTGGATGGAATCCTCGATTGCAGTAGGTACACTTTTGCCCTTTCTTGCCTTTTCCACCTTTGGATCTTGAGGAATCATTGAAGGGTTTGGGGTACCCTTCCTTCTTAGACTTTGCATGCGTCTTTCCTTTGCCTTTATGCTTGGATTTTTTATTTTGAGAGTTGCTGCCATCATCCATAGCAAGTGCATGTGCTTTTGAGTTCTTGATTACACCCATTTTGATGAGTTTATCTTGCTGCTGCGTCAGGGCCTCAATGAAGATCTCCAAAGAGGGCATAGTGCAGGATGCTCCAGCAAATGAACCACTGAGTGTGGAATGTGGAAATAAAGATTGAGTATTTTGGACCAAGCTTTGACAAAATGGTGAGAACCAGTAATGTTCCCCTCCCCTTGACAGTAACAAAGATGGACTAAGTAGTCTAGTCACCCCTCTAGACTATAGTCCTATAGGTAAAAGGGGTTGAGGCACTAAAAGTCACTTAAGGAATTAAAGTGATTTTTTTAAAAGGTGACTTTCATGAAGAAAATAAAAGGTTAAAGTAACTTAAGTGAAACATCAAATCACAACCTTAAGTAAAAATCAAAAAGGAAATTCAACTAAGAATTAGATCAGGAGGTATAAAAGAGAGAGGAGTCGCCTCACCCCTCATTCTTGTCTATTTTCTCATTGTGATCACTTGAGCTCTATAACTTACGTTTTGAGGGTTTTGAGTCAAGAAACCCTAGAGGCCAACAAGGAGGTGAAAGATTCCTCCATTCCTGGTCCAAGCTTGGCCAAGGAGGTGCAAGATCCATCCCTCGCCATTCTACTCAAACACAGGTATTCATCAGTCAAGATTTGGAGGCTAGGGCGCAGATCTGAAGTATTTTCCAGCAGTAGGGCGCACCATCAAGAGAAGGAAGGTTTGATTTGCTCTTGGGAGACTAGATCAGCCTTTCCACCTTACAGAGTTCATTGCTAGGGCCATAGCGCCCTTTTGCAGCCTTTGTTTGGGGGTTTCTCCTGCTATACGATTTATAGTTTGCTTGGACCGAGTTTTCTGAAAGAGGGGCGCATTTTCACTAAGGAGGTTTAGAGATCTAAGGGAATACTTTAGGGTTTGGACTCAAATTTGCTACAGTTCTTCTATTCATCCTCTGATCTACAATTTAGCAGTCGTTTTATGCCATTTGGTGACCATCTCCAAGGGGAACGAAATATTGAGCTTCTTCAGCCAGCCAGGGACGTTCCAATTCCAGAT
The DNA here is from genome assembly GCA_009831015.1 of Picea engelmannii. Lineage (NCBI taxonomy): Eukaryota > Viridiplantae > Streptophyta > Pinopsida > Pinales > Pinaceae > Picea > Picea engelmannii. The sequence goes on from ML796456.1 coordinate 82,653, forward strand.
CTAGTCATACAAAGGCACTTCAGCATAGATCGAAGGGTTTCATCCATAAAGGGAAAGAAATTAATCTTGTATTAAACTCTCTTCAGTTGTGGGAGACTTGGAGATCATATATCTTCCTATATCTGATCAAATATGCAGATCCATGTATGAAGATCACTTATATTATTAAATAAAGGTCATATCTGAAGCTTTCTATCTTTTGTTTGTGTATTTTCTTCATTATCTTGTGTCCCAGACTTCTTGCGACGCCATCTAGGCAATAAAAACTTAGCAAAACACTTCAGCACATCTTTCTATAATAAAACCTGCAAAACCAAACAACAAACAAAAAAACCCTAGTTCCTGGCCGAAATTGCTTGGGAACATTACAGAACCATTTGCTTTTCCTCCTTTGATTTGTCGACCCCGCAAGCCTTGAGTTGCAGCAGCAAATCCTTGTACTTCGTGAAGAAATCCTGGATGTTTTCAAAGCTTTTCAAATCCAATGCAAGTAGTTTGACTTCGAGCATGTGACCTCTCATCTCAGCTTGTTTGCCAAAGAGTCCTTCCATGGTGGTCCAGATCTCATTTGGAGTTTTGCAAGATGATACATGAAACAACAACTCAGGGAACATGTGCATGCAGAGGGCTCCGTAAGCCTCATCCATTCTATTGAGGTATTTGGATTTTTCAATGGCTAATGTGGGTTCTGTTTCAGTAGCCATGGTGAACCTGTACAATCCTCTACCTATGAGCAAAATCTTCATCTTTTACTTCCATTCGAAGTAATTGCACGGTGTTAGAATTGCAGACGATGGAAATTCCATTCTTCCTGCGTTCTTCAATCTTCAGTACCTGCAAATAAAGTGTTGGTGTGCCTTCTTCCTACCAGCATGTGGGCTTTGATACCATGTAAGATGTGATGAATACCTGCACAGAAGATCTAGCTAGCAGAAGAACATACACAACTTGCAAAGGTGAGAAGAAGAGCGAAAAATTGGAGAGAAAGAATGAGAAAAATGTATTAACCAAATGAAAGAATAATAAAATACACATGTTATACTCTGCATGGCTCAACTAATGTGCAATAGAGGAGAAGCCAATGCGCCATAGTGTTGATCTAGAGAGATCTGGACACACACAGGCAATTACCCGAGTTAACTGCCACCTAGTCCTAGTCAACTAGTCATGCAGTCCTCAGTTAACTAGACAAACCAGAGTGAAATGAGGAGGAGATCAAGCATGCACAAGGAATGCGCCTTCCTGGTGATGATCCCAAGGTAAGTGCAATTCATGGTGATGATCTTGAGGTTACTTGGTGATAAAACCAAAGTTACCCTGAATAACTCCACTCTGCTTGTCAACTGAAGAGAATGTTCTCCTAGAATGTAGGAGAGGTTCCTAAAAAATAGGAGACCCTCAATAATGACTAATAAACATAGGAAAATAAGGAAAAATATCCTGGGTGTGTGTAATAACTCCAACAAATTTTGTCACGAGTTTCAGAATTGGGTGCTTGGTGCTTCTCTCAGCGACCGGTTTCATTTGTTCTCTTGTTTGCAAAGGAGCTTGGCCCTCCAGTTCCTTTTCCATGTGTTGCTCTCATCCCAAGTTGGATAAGATCTATTAGGACTTGGTGCTTTTGGCCTCTTGCCTCTCAACCACTAGCCTTGATCCTATAAGATTTTAGATTTGCAATGCATGGACTTCCTTTCTTAAGTCCAATGGGTAGTCAGTCCTATTGACAATTTTTTTATTCTCTCACACATTGCGAACAAATCTATGATGATAAACAAAAGGTAATAGCTCAATCCATGGGGAAAATGGATGTATGGAGGAAGTCTTGGGAGCAAAATTATGAGAAGAACTTAGTGGATTCAAGAAGACAATTGATATAGATGAAAGCACATCTAGAAAAGTGCAAAAGAAAAATAGTGCATCTAGAGGTTGGGGAGGAAAGTAACAAGAGAAGCTTGTTGAACAAGATGATGGAATGAAGGAATTGCATGAGAAAGTAAGGCACTTGGAGTTGGAATAGTCTCCCGGGTTTGCAGAATTGCAGCATTCACCTTCTCCAATAGTTTCAGTTGGGACATTTGGTCATCAGCAAGCAGCAGCCATGGAAGAAGGCACGGTGGATTAGCAATCTGAGAAAGAATTGAGGCTGAACCATCCAGCCTATCATCCATTGTAGGAAGGAAGAAGATTGCCCATCCTGGACACGGTAACAAAAAAAATTAATCTTTTATGATGTATTTCAAGTGTGTTTTGTTATTAGGCATGTAAGGCTTTACACAAGCTGAATAATTAACAGTGGTTCTAGAATTTTGAAGATAGGACAGATATGAAACAATCTGCAGCAAATTTTGAATTTCATGGAGGTTTTTTGGACTAGAATATCCAAATCTTGATTGCGTTAAAATGCTGGACTGCATGGCCATAGCCCCCTCTTTTTCTTTAATACAAATCGTAACCGTTTCTATTAAAAAATAAAATAATGAACAATACCAATTTGGTATTGGCTCAACCTTGAAATCGACATCTCCCTTTCCCAAATGAATTGCAAAAAGTTAATGCATAAAGGAGATACGAGGCCATGAATAATCTTCTCGTTTTCTAGAAATTTGACAATTTATGGGTAATTTCATTAGATACGAGCTCACCCTAGTGAAAAAACCACCTCTCTATGCAGAGTGTAATACATAACATGAAAGACATACCTAGGAACCTGCACGACAGTTTCCTGGCCAATAACTCGAGCGAATAGCCATGCTATCCTAATTATGCAGAGTGTAATACATAACATGAAAGACATACCTCGGAACCTGCACGACAGTTTCCTGGCCAATAACTCGAGCAAATAGCCATGCTAACTCCTAATAGGGTTGCTAACCCCATAATCAATCTGATATGCCTTAATGCCCTTAATGGTCGACTGCAGAAGCCACTCTTTCAAAATAGAACCACCACCCCCATGAATATCCAAAAAAGGCATCACCTGGGCTTCAACAGCCTCTACATGCTCCTGAATGTAAAGGGGGTAAGAGGAACAAGAATTTTACCCACCTCTTTTAAATTAACCAGCAGATGCTTGGGGTTGAATCACTTTGAACACCAATGAACGACTTCCCAAACGTCGAACATTTCAGGTATGCAATCTGTTTTAGTTAACCTATAAGTCCAAATTTTATCATGTCTCTGCTTCTCTTCTTCCATATCTGTGTACCATCTGTAAGCTGAGGTCTAGTGAAAATTTTTAGCTTCCTGAGCTAATGTGTTCACAGTGTCTCCACAGTATGGCTCAAATCTCTTCGTGGGCGCCATCCTCAATCTCCATTCTCCGTACCTCATGCAAACAAGCTCAAACGGTATGCACCCGGCTTTGTAGTCACTTTCTCGATGTTCTTCCCAAATCCTGGAGTATAATCACGACGACCACAAAGGTTACAGCTTCCCAGATGCTAGTGTACTCTATGATAGATGCCATGTGTCGAACCAAATTTAAATGCAGGGGAAGCTATGCAATGACGATGATTTTCCGCATCTCGGAGCGGGATAGAAAAGTACGAGAAAATGGAAAGGGATCATGGGTAATGTAGAATGCGGAGGATCGGGGCGAAGTGGGTGGAATATAGAGCTTTTGCATACCGCATTGGTGAGGCAATGCGGGATGCGGAGAAGTGGAGTAGAGATATGAAGGAGCAGCAAAGATTGTAACCAATGCAGAATGCAGATGCGAAGTGACATAAAGGCAAAAAACAAGTCTCCCACATTCCGCATTGTAACCTATGCAGAATGCAGAAATTCGAAGATACAAGGTGACGCATCAAGACTCCCACATTCCACATTGTAACTAGTGCAGAATGGAAAAATGCGGGGAAATGACCCAAATCATGGGAACCTCTACATCACAAATTAACACAAACGCAAAGTGCAGAGAAAGTAAAGAGTTTCTTCTCGAACAGATAGCTCCACATTGCATGCAGACCTCCGACATTTGAGACTCCAATTTAACCGGGTTTAGAGTATTTAGAAAACACTAAGGACTTCTCAGCAAAGGAAGGGAAAGATTGAAGAATCAACGACGCGAAGGAGAAATCATCAACAATTATCTTGGTCACATCATCTCAACATAAAGGGTCAAACACAAATCCAAAGAAGATTAGAGCCATCCAAGAATGGCCAATCATCGAGACAATAAAAAAGTTCTATGAATTTTTGATATTAGTTAGGTTTCATAGAAGATTTATCAAAAACATTTTATGTTCTTTTAGGTTTTCACAGTGTGTTAGTTTATTAGTATGGGTTTTTGGATTCACTATGTTTTGAAACATCTTTGTCTATACACACTCAAAAATTGATGGAATCAAACCAGTAAGAAAAAATTTATCCTTTATTTCTCGTCTATTCATTAACCTCACCAAGAAGGATGCCTTGCAATGCTCTAAAGAAGTTCAACAACAAGCTTTCGGAAAATTGAAAGAAGCACTTCCATCCTCACCGCTCCTAACTTCTCCTAGCTTTTTATGATCAAATGCAATGCCTCAGGATATAGTCTTGGTGATATACTTTTTCAAGATAACAAGCCAAGGAAAGCCTTTAAGAGTAATGTGTCAACTCCATGTTGAACATGGAATGAATTACACATCTCCCTCACACTAAGCAACTAATTATTCAAATGTTTTAACAACCATCGTAGATCCATGTAAGTTATGGATTTATCATGCACCGAGAGGGATCAAATCCCTTGAGATGCAAACTTTTTTTGGAGTGTAAAACTTAAGTAAAGGTTGGATCAAATCCCTTGAGATGCAAACTTTTTTTGGAGTGTAAAACTTAAGTAAAGGTTTGCACCTCAAAGGATTTAATCCTCTAAACCCATGATAGATCTGGAGTTTAAGATATATGTGTGTGTGTGTGTGTGTGTGTCAACTCTATGTTGAGCATTGAAGGAATTACACATCTCCCTCACACATTAAACAACTGACCATTCAAATGTTTTAACAATAAGAATTTTTTTAATTTTATATATATCATGTGTCAACTTTATGTTGAGCATGGAAGTAATTACACATCTCCCTCACATTAAGCAATTGACCATTCAAATGTTTTAACCACCAACCTAGATCCATCTTAAGTGTTGATCTCTAGAGACATCAAATTTCTTGAGATGCAAATTTTTTTGTAAATGTTTGCATCTCCAAGGATTTGATACCTCTTGACACAGTTAACTCCATATTAAACATTGAAGGAATTACACATCTTCCACATAGGGAATAATAATTTTTTTACTTTCAATTACCCTCTCTATATAAAAAGTTCATATAAAATTATTTTACTTAAGGTGGATGTATGTTAAAATAGTTTTTTTAAATGCCACTTGTCAACTTTCAATTGATATATATATATATATATATATATATATATATATATATATGCCACACGTCAACTCCATAATATTAATCATTGAAGGAATTGCTCATCTCCCTCATTTTGGGAAGTAGAGAATTTTTTTACTTTCAACTACTCTATCTCTTTCTCTCAAGTTGATATAGATTTATATTTTTTTACTTTCAATTACTCTATCTTTTTCTCTCAAGTTATGGAATTATTTTACTTAAGATGAATATTGAAAAATATTTTATTTATGGCAAGACATTGAAATATTTTTTTGTTATTTTAAATACCACTTGTCAACTCCATGTTGAGCAAGGAAGGAATTACACATGAAAGCACCTCTAGACCCAACAAAGTTAAATGTTAATGAAAGAGACCATCCACTTATAATAATGAAAGGTTTTTATTTGCACGTATGATCACAACCTGAAACATGTCTCAATGCAAAATGAGAGATGAAAAACAAAAGTGCACTAACAACGTACATTCTCACAATTTCCAAATAATTTAGAAGGGCAAAGGGAATGGGGTTGTACATGCATTGTCTAAGTGAGATGGGAATAATGTTTTTCATGCTATTTCACTCAACCAACTACATGGATTGAAGAACTTCTTAATGATTATTCGAGTGGCCTTAACACTTTACAACTTTGATAAGACATCCTCGTCAAAAAGAAGGGATTGATGTGGATAGTACGACATAATAATTCTTCAAGTACTACATCTATTTTAGAGGACAATCCCCATTTAATCTATAAGGATTTTGAATATGGACATAACTCGCTATCCATATAGCACATGTCAATGTTTGAAAACCTACAAAAATGTATCCTTAATTGCCAACTTCTTGTTCAACAAGTCAGCCTACCAGCGTAACATGGTCAAAAGTGTTCTATATCCAAGTTTTTTTGCAACCAAGTCCCATCCCACATAAAAAAGGGCTTTCATCCTCTAAAGGACCCTATCTTTGTCCTTGTTAATCATTTGAATGAGAATGCACATTTTATTGCCATCTCTACCAAGCACAAAACTCCTAAAATCATTAAGATCTTCTTGAAGAACATCTACAAGTTGCATGGACTTTCTCAATGCATCATGTGTAATGGAGATCCTAAACTTGTCCTCCATTTTTGGAAAGAATTATTTAAATTAGTTGGAGCTTCATTTAAAATGAGCATAGCATATCATCCATGGATTGATGGTCATATAGATTATCAATAAGTGTTTGGACGACTCTACCTTTAAATGTATATAGGGGATAAACAAACCAAGCATGGTTGAGGTGACAATGGTCATATAGAGATTATCAATAAGTGTTTGGACGACTCTACCTCTAAATGTATATAGGGGATAAATAAACTGAGTACGGTTGAAGTGGCAATGACATAATTCCCATATGTTACCCCAAGGTAGCATTCGTGGTTGGACTTTCCACTTGGATGCTAGTTTAGGCAGTAACATTTTCGCGTCATTGCAGAGGATAAAGTCCATCATTAAGATTTTTGTGGGGAATATTCTTGTATGTTTATTTTCATGAGTATGTTGTAAATACTAAATTAAATATCTCTTCTCGTGACTCCACATAAAGAAAATCTAACAAAGAAATATACTACAAGAAGTAATTTCCATAAAGAAAGATTAAAAAGACTCTAAAATAAACGTAACTTGGATTTGAGTTGATTCAAAACATAAGGAATTTATTTTTGACTCAAAATCTCTTTATTCTCAAAATATATTGGCGACTCCACATCTTTGGTATTTGTATGATTGGTATGCAATTCTTAAAATTTCTCAAATCATCACCTTGTATGTTTCAAGTATGGCTTCCAACAAGAGAAAATTTCATGGAAATGTATTTGTTCCTTTGGATATATCACGCATTCCAAGATATCCCAATATGCTCCCCGTTGATATATTTACCCATGTCCCAAAGTTTTATGGAAATCCTTGGTTGGCTACAAGACACCTTGAATCTTTTATGTGTTATGTGGTAAAAAAATAACATTGTATATGAAGATATCTTGATAAAAACATTTGCATATTCAATGCAAGAAAAAAATGCATGGGATTGGTATTATGATTTCAAGCATAAAGCGATAAAATCATTTCCACATCAATATTGCCCATATTCACTGCAGACAACATTGTATAAAAAAAAATTGGACGAAGATGTATTGTAATAGCCATGTTAAGTAATGCAGAAATGCAACCGCGACACTGAGACCCACCGGTGAATGGGGAAGGACAGAAGTGCAGCCCTTGGCCTGCAAACATCAACAACAGGTCCAACTGTGGATGCAGCACTCCAACCTTGCAAAGTTGAAGCAAACAAGAGCAAGCAACAAACAACAAACCAATGAATAAATGAGTTTCAAAGGAATTGGATCTATGGTTATGAATCATTTGGGTGAGTCATTTTTCGAAAAAATAACATTGATGAATTGTTTATGGGAAAAAAAGAGGAAAAATTAGTTAAATGGCGAAGTTATCTCCTACCTTTTTTTCTGGACACTAATCGCAGATGTGGGACTAGTGAAGCTTCCCACTAACAACGCATCTGACCATCAACTAACCATGATGGGATTACAATCCTAACCCAATGGGACCACAAGGCATCCCTTAAAGGTTCATGTTATGGAGATAAGATTAGCCACCATAACAATAGCAATTTTGTGTGCATGCGTAAAAGAAAGTAGGGGTCCATTTTATAATTCATTGGGAAATATTTGAATCACGAACCACTTTATTCCCAAAAGTACAATTGCAACCAATTATACTAAATTCATTGCTATGTCGAAAACATGAAAAGAGAAAGGAGGTTTGTCTTTTTTTATTACTCTATTGTCACCTAAAAGCATGTGTTCCTTGCAACATCTACATAGGGGGGTAGTTTTTCCAAAATGTTCAAGACTCTTAGGTAGCTTCTTTTGTTGGAAGACCCTTCCATTTTGTCTTGTACTTGGAGACTTACCTGTGAAAATTCTTTACCTTTACCTCAAGGATGCACTTTGGTTCTATTATCAACTTCCTCTCTTTGTCAATGAGGGGAAGCTTTGTTTAAGGAACAACACTTCTACTTGATTTTTCTTCAAACACAAACATGGAAACAACATCGGGCCAACCTTCGTTGGGAATGCCAAATGCATAGGCCACATCAACCACCTTTTCTCTCACTTTGCAAGAACCATAAAATTGGGGTTGAAGCTTGTTCTTATCTTGTTTACTCAGAGTGGTCTTCTTGTAAGGTTGGAGACACACAAAAACCATGCCCCGGCCTCAAAGTGGCACTTGGAACAATGTTGGTCTACCTATTGCTTCATCGTGTTTTCTACCACGACTAAGTTTTCCTTGAGGATGCTATAGATATTTTTTCATTTCTTAAAGGGTGTTCATTTCCAAGACTTTTACATTTTGATCACCTAGGCTTTGGGTGATGGAGGCTCATAGCCATAAAGAGCTTTAAAGAGAGACATTTTCGTGGATGCATGGTAGGAGGTGTTGTACCAATACTCAACCAAATGCATACATTTCCATGACAATTTCCCCTTCTATTTGGCCGACTTTCAAAGGGCCAAGGGGTGTATCCATAATCTATTAATAACAGAGCTTAAGTCAATCTTAATTAGTGATGTAATCAACGAGAGAACAAATTTACTTCAATATATGAATCCCACAAAATATATAACAAAGTTAGATTCCACAAATAAGTGATTCAATTTTAAGATAATACTTCAAGAACAAGAGCATAAACCACGATGATCCACTTAAATACGTTATGAGTAAGAAACTAGTGGATTGATGCCAAATCTTATTTGTAAAATATGAAAGAAAGAGAGCTTCAATTTGCAATAGTTTGATTAACATCCCAAGATAATAACCATAGAGAAGATGTACCTAGGAAAATAAACAACTCCAAGCTTAATGAAACCACGAGAAATGTAATTTTTTAACACCAATTGACCTTATGTGATGTACCTTCAAGTGAAAATCAATTATGTGCTTAGTTTACGACGAGTCCAACTTGGTGAAACTTGGGCTCTCCTTAACCTTCAAATCTGTTTTATGAGTGGTTTATTGCAAAATTCCAGATTTGAAATTAGACGAATGTCAATCCAAGATAATGAATTATCAACCTTAGAGATAGACATCTTGGATAGTGAGTTATGGTTTTAAGATGTACAGTGAAATAATGACCCGAATTGCAATGAAAAGTTCCACAGATCATAAATCAATGTGAGATAACAAAAACTTGAATCGAAAGTAAAGTCTCCTTAGGGTTTGTCAAGATTAGCTTAGAATTTACCAAGAAAATTTAAGTGTGAGATATGCAAGTAACAATAATTTAAAGATGATTTCACAACTAGAAAAGAAGATAAGACTTGATAAAACCTTCTAGTATATGAAATTAATGCTAAGTCTGGTGTTAGATATTCTTTAGATGCATAAAACCTAGAATTAGGGTTTATGTAAATCCATTTTTTTATCTTTTGTTGCAATTTCCAGATTTACATAAACGAGTAAAACAACCCAAAGAATGATAAATGGACTTTAAATGCACAATTCTACGGGGTCGATTTGCCTCTTAGGGTTTTAAGATAGAAAATTAAGATCAAACCCTAACTTAAACTAGTCCAGAAATTGAAATAAGCAACTAATTTAATGTTAGACTAGGAAAGAAATCTAACTTAGGATTTTCAATACTTTTCTTAGATTTCTTTGCAAACAAAAAAGGAAAGAGATTTTGGTATTTTATAATTTTTGGTTGGTTGATGGGAGAAGACAAGTGCCTTATCCAACTAGGGCTTGTGGGGTCAAGTGCAAGGAAAATAAATACTCACACTAAAACCAACCAAAAAAGAGAAGACAGATTTAAACAGAAAATAAATGACAATCACACACATACTAATAGAGATTTTACCCCGAAAACCCTTAACCGGGAAAACCGACATTCCACCATGTCTCTCACGAAATGGTATTATACATTAATGTTCTTCTTCCTGGAATGGTAAGCTAGATTCTTTGCCATAAAAATTACGCTTTGACTATCACAATTTATATTCATAGCTCTCTGCACAAACTCGATCCCTGAACACAGTCAATGCAACCATATTGCTTCTTTGCTTCCATGAGTGGATGCCATGTATTCATCTTCTGTTGTTGACAAGGCCACGATCGCCTGTTGTTTACTCATCCAACTGATTGTTCCACAGAACATCTTGAACACATATCTACTGGTCAACATTCGTCAATCCAGATTTCTAGCCCAGCCGAGGTCAACAAAGCCATGTGCATTTACTTCCCTATCAACTTCAGGCTTCCCTTGGTAACATATAGCCTAATATTTTGTGCCACATAAATCCCTGAACACTCTCTTGACAGAAGTCCAGTGCTCTTTCCCAAGTGTCGACATGTACATGCTCAATACTCCCACTACATGAGAAATGTTTAGTTGAGTGCAAACCATCGCATACATTAGACTACCAACAACACTAGCATAAGGAACATGTGCCATGTCCTCCATTCCTTCATGTGTCTTTGGACATTGTTCAACAATTAACTTTGCTCCCACATGGATTGGTATCTTGACTCGTTTGAAATCATGCATGTTGAAACGCTTCAAGACTGTTTCAATGTACTTTCTCTGATTTAACCAAATCTCTCTAACTGACCTATCTCTCTTGATCTCTACTCCCATAATGAAGTTCGTTGCACCGAGATCCTTCATGTCGAACTTGGAGGGAAACTGCGTATTCACCTCCTTTATAGCACCCATGTTATTTTCGACCAACGGCATGTTGTCGACATACAACACTATAGATATGAAACTGCCACCTTCTCCCTTGGAATATACATAGTGATCAACCTTGCCTCTCACAAATCCCAAACTAAGGATGTTTGTGTCAAACTTTTGGTACCACAATCTTAGTGATTGATTTAGATCATAAAGGGATCTTTTCATGTAGATTGGTTGTTTCATGTAGATTTCTTCTTCCAAGTCCCCATGTAGGAACATTGTCTTCACGTCCATTTTCTTTATATTTCAAGATCAAATGTTGTAGCCAAATACATTAGCACTCTAATGGAAGTTAATTTTTCAACAGGGGAAAAAATCTCACTGAAGTCGACTCCCTCAACTTGGGAATATCCCTTCGCTACCAATCGAGCTTTGAATTTCTCGACTTGGCCTGTTGCATTCAACTTTTTCTTGAACACCCACTTGCTACTAATGGATTTCCTTCCATTATGTAGTTCAACCAAATCCCATGTCTCATTCTTGTGTAAGGATTCCATTTCTTCGACCATGGATTCCTTCCATAGTTTACCCTTTGTCACATTGATTGCCTCCCTAACCAACTTGGGTTACTCGTTAGTGGTAGATAACACAATTGCAAAAAACAATCAAGCGGAATATACCTTTCAACTCGTTTCCTTACTTTTTCATATCTCCTTACAACCAGAGTCGGTTGTTCCACCTCTTCATCTGATTCAATCGTCTCCTATGAATCATATTCTTCGTTCCTTGGCTCAAATACCAGCTTCTCTAGTTCTTTCTCCTTTTGAACCTCTTTAGACTTGGAAGTTCCACCGACTTCCTTGAAGACCACATATCGACTATACACTATTTTCCTCAATATCGGATCTCATAACTTATATCCTTTCATTCCATCCTTGTAGCCTATGAAAACACACTTGATTGACTTATTGTCCATCTTATTCCTCTTTTCCTTGAGAACATGCACAAATGCATCACATCCAAATACTCTGAGATGTGAAAGAAAATGATTCTTACCAAACCATACCTCATGTGGAGTCGAGTCGACTAGAGTTGATGAAGGAGAGCTATTTACCAACTATTTTGCAGTGTTGACTGCCTCTACCTATAATTCTTGTGAGATCATGACAACACTGAGCATGTTGCTTGTCTTATCGATCAATGTCCTATTCATTCTTTCAACAAATCCACTCTGTTGTGGGGTATATGGTATGGTATTTTTGTTGAAATAATGTAACTGCGAAGAGCATTCTTATTATTTTGTTATTGGATTAATCATGTCATTATTATTATTCTTATTATTAGATTAATCCCCATTGAGGATTAATCAAGTCGGTAATTGTATAAGGACCAAATCCCCTTTTGCGGATTGGTTATCGGACAATTACAATGTGCAGAATAAGAAGTCGGCCCCAGCAGTTATAAT
>ML796456.1:100610-125350 GCA_009831015.1 Picea engelmannii
TATGATAAGGAAGTTTTGCTGGGTTTTCTTCCCCTAGAGGGTTTCCCAGGATAAATGTTGTGTCTATTGTGGATGTGTATTTCTCAGTGATCTTGTTCTTATTATGCTCTTATCTTATGAAATGCAAAGAACTATAATAATGGCATAAAACATTAACAATTTTGGCGTGCTATGCCACACTGCTTGCATAAATGCTCAAAATCCTTTCCATGTAATTCACCTCCACTGTCAATTCTTAGCACCTTGATCTTCTTATCTGTTTGGTTTTCCACAAGAGATTTAAACTCTTTGAATTTCTCGAAAACCTCTGATTTATTCCTTAGGAAATATATCCATGTCTTTCTGGAAAAATCATCTATGAAGGAGACATAATACATAGATTCACTAAGTGAAGAGACCGATACATCCCCAAACACATCACTATGTATCAATTCCAGAATCCCTTTTTCCCTTGTAGCTCAATATGGGAATCTAACCTGAATTTTTTTCCATATATGCAATGCTCACAAAAATCGTCTTCCAAATTACAATCTGGAAAACCATCGACGATACCTTTGTTGTGCATAGCTCAAAGTCCTTTTTTCCAATGTGTCTCATCCTCCGATGCCATAACATGGTTGGGTCCACTTGATGAAGAACAATCAAGTTGTTTTGTATCGACTCAATCCGAGTTGAGTTGAATTCAAGACGACTTCAAGAACAACAAAGTTGTTGCATCAATATTGTTGACATTCACTAACATCTTGTATCGATTTCCAATCTTAACTCATTTCATTAAGACCATCGCACCCCTGACCATTTTGCACATATCCTTTTGAAATAAAGTGCGCACATGCATCATTCATTTTGCTGACAAATGTCGTATTTTTTTCCAAACCCGGAATATGCAGCATACCTAGAAGGGTTCTAGTCCTCCCATCCTACATTATCAATTGGAATATTCCTTGTCCAACAATTTTGGTTGTCGATTCATCCCCCAAGAATACATTTCCTCCTTCATATCTCTCATATTTGTAGAACCATTCTCTATGATGTGTCATATGAAAGGATGCACCTGAGTTGATCAACCAAACATCATGATCCAACTGTGTACTAGTCACCAAATACACATTGCCTCCTTTATCTGGAGTAGTCTTTCTCTCAGTCAACTGCTTCTTGTCGGATCTTGGATTGATCGTAGCCACTTTCAACTTGCAGTGTCTCTTGTAATGCCCAACTTTACCGTATTTTCAACATCTTCTCATAGAATGAACCAGGGATTTAGATCTACCCTTTGACTTAGACTTTCTACTAGAGAATTTTCCCTTATCATCGTCAACCGGTTGACCTCTCACCATCAAGGCATCCTTGGTTGATCCTTCCATGTTCTTCCGTCTCATATCTTTCGACAATAGAGATGCAACCATGTCTTCAAGTGTTAATGTGGTCAAATTAATTCATATATCCATGTCTAAGCTATCATAGGAGTTTGGAAAAGAACACAACAGGATAATACATTTCTCCTCCTCAGTGATTTTAATATACACAAACAATAACTGACTTATTACATTATTGAATGCATTTAGGGGCTATGTTACTGAGCTCCCATCACTCATCCTCGGAAGATACAACTTCTTCCAAAAGAACAACTTGTTTACCAGGGATTTCGACTGGTACAAGCTTCCCAACTTGTCCCACAATTTCTTTGTTGTGTCTTCACCCAAGACATTCAACAATATTGAATCTGCAAGACAAATTCGGATCGTACTTGTTCAACATACATTTTGGATTCAATTTTCATAAAAATCCTAAGTATGGAGGATATGCACAACAACAGAAGAAAGAAGATAAGGAAGGAGTGGACTGTGCAGGAAAAGGCACATAAGGCTTCAGAGAGTATAAACACTCTCTTGTAGACTGAACGAATGACGACCATTTTGGCATAAAGGCAGTCATACGAGGAAATCAAAAAAATTTGGGACCAGCAGAAAATTATCCAGTAGTGCGCAGCCTGGGACGATTACAAAAAGAATAATAAAGAAGCCATCCGTTGTGACCATAGCCCAAAGTTGGGTGAACCAAGTTAACTACTATGTTTACTTGTATTTTATGTGATTGATCATGAATATTCTCTTTATGCATGTTAGACTAGATTTGTGCAGTAGTATGAATGTTACAATAAATGGTTTATGTTGCAATCTGCAGTATAATGGTAATATACATTGAATTCACTAAGTAACCAACGAAGAGTAAAATATAAGATGATGCGCACAAAGTAAGAATGAATAAGATGATCTCCTCCCATTCCCTCACTACTGCAGAAACTTGGTTCCTGCAACCTGTTAACCCCTAGATTTTCACCCTCGAAAATCTTGAGGGTTAAGAACCAGCATGCAAGATTGGGGTTGGCATACTGAGATTTTCCAGAGTTCAGTACTTATGTTGAGCAGGAGGTTGGTTCCTGTTATCGCATAGTTTGTAGTTAGAGTAAAGGACGGATGAAAGAAAGACAAACTGGCAAAACTGAGACTATCCTACCACTATCACCTCAATAGGATAGCTCTTTCTATTTAGGGAGGTAAGGCCCAGGGGAGACGTCCCCGGTGACCTGGGGTTTTGAGAAGGCAAAGGCTTAGAAGGCCAAGTAATATTTTCCCCCTCACAAGTCACCACCGATCAAAAAGTCTTGGCTAATCAACCAATAAAGATAAGTAATAACCCAAAAGTGTACCTGCCCGAGACAAAGCAACAAGAAAACTATGCATGCGCAAGATCACTTGCTTGGTTAGTACTTCATATAATCAAAGACTTTCTGATATAAAGCAATTGACCAATAATAGTAATGAAGAAAATCAACAATGTGCAATAGCAATGATTACAATATGTCACTTCACAACAAGTGCTAAAGAGGCTTCACAATGATCAATGGCAATCAATGTAACAATATCAATACTAGAAACAACGCTTTAGCCAATCATTCAATTGCTTCAAGGACACAATAAATACTGCATGGATATGTTTATAACACAAATAGATGACGACAACAATAGGGTTAGTAAATATTAGTCTAGGCTAGGGTTAGAAGGATTAGTAGTTGTTCAAAGTATTGGATGTGTGTATGATCAAGGTACTCAACATAAAAGGTCATAGATCAATGCGTTATTAGGGCAAATGGAGTCAAAACAACTGCAAATGTTGAAGGGTCAAGATGATAGTGATAGGACTAAAGACAAGAGGGTTAGATGTTGAAATGTTGCTAAGGCAAGGCCTCAACAATGAAACCCTAGGAGAGAAAGGCTCACTAAGGTGTAGAAACCCTAGGCCTTAGTGCTTTCTCCTCCTCCTTTAGCTCATTGACAAGATAAAATCGACTAGCTTGAGTAATAATTGGTAGGGCTGAAGACAAGAGAGTTTGAAGATGAAGTTTTGCTAAGGCAAGGCTTCATCAATCAAACCCTAGGGGAAAACGATTCACCAAGGTGTAGAAACCCTAGGCCCTGGTGCGTTTTCCTCCTTAGCTTAATGACAAGGATAAAACGGCTAGGCTAGAAGACTAGAGATAGAGTGTTGCTATGGCAAGGCTTTATCTAACTTCAACAAATAAAAATGGCTCTTA
Source organism: Picea engelmannii (assembly GCA_009831015.1). Classification (NCBI taxonomy): domain Eukaryota; kingdom Viridiplantae; phylum Streptophyta; class Pinopsida; order Pinales; family Pinaceae; genus Picea; species Picea engelmannii. The sequence goes on from ML796456.1 coordinate 104,206, forward strand.
ACTTAGTAGGGACATGAGACAAGGACATCAACATGTGCTTATCACCTAGGGTTTAATCCAGCAAATTACAATAACAAAATGCAAGTAAACAATACCATAACCATTCAATAAAGAAGTGTTGCAGAAATTCACTTACATTAACCAAGAATTCATATAGCCAAACCCTAGTTGTAAACCTTCCACCAAGAAAATGCCAAAATAGCCAAGAAAGAGCCTCCTTCAACAAGTGCGCATCAATTTTCAGCCAAAAACCCTAAAGGAGGGCGCAAATTTTAGACCTCGATAAGTGTGAGTGAAAGGTCATGTTTAAAATGAGAGTTTTAGCTCTCTACTTATACAATACCAAGTGACCTTAATAAAATTTAGGTCACCAAAAGGCCGACAAGGCCAAAATACCAAATAATATTGTTTTACATTAAATGTCATAAATTAAACCCTAATCAAGAAAAAGTGAAGACGTGATGCCCTTTTTAGGGTGGCGTTATCCCTTTTTAGGGAATCATTGGCCTCCTAGAGAAAAACGTTAGCCCTCCTTGGGCTTCTCCAAGCTGCCACACGTGCCATAACTACCTCCCCAAAACGTCCTCAATCTTGGATGACATCATAGGCATCCTGGGTGACGTCGTGGGCCTTCCAAGGCCAACGTCTAAGTAGAGAGGGCACAACCCCCCTGGGTAAGGCTCTGCCAAGGTGCCTCTGTGGAACGTCCTACTCTTCTCCGGTGCAAACCCCTCTGTCCTATCTCTGCCCCTGTTGGGGTCTCAACATCCATCTGGTGGGCTCTTCATCCCCATGGAGGTTCGAACTAATCATCTCCCCATGTGTACCTGTCCAATATGGTACCTGTCCGTCGAGTATGATCCTGCACATCAACAGATACGCCCTCCATGGGCTCATAAGTCACAGGGATCATAACAATGTCAATCACATCCAATCATCAATTTTATTAAACATGTGCATAAAACCCCTTTTACCCAGTCAAGTGCTCAAAGACATTATACAAATCTGCAAGGCAAGTTTGGAGGAAGTGACAGGGCGTCCTATTGGGCTAGTGTCCACTGGAAATGGGATGTTTACGGAAGAGATCAAATCCAAGTCATGTTAATGGATGAGGTGGATAGGGCATGTACTGACAAGGGGTGCGGTGATAGAAGGGAAATGCAAGGCTTACCTGTGTATGCCTTTGTAGAAGGCGAGCTACACCTGTCCTGGATGCAAATGTTTCCAAGCCCATTCATGCCTTTTATTCTTATTTCTTTATTGTTTTTTCTTCAAGAAGCTACTCAGAGGACACTGCCCTGGCGTGGTGTCCAGTGGTGGCAATGTTACCCACAAGCACTTTCACGGAAATGAGAAGGTTGGCTCGTGATGAGACCCCCTTTCTCTTGGCTATGCCACCAAGAGCCACTACCCTGGCGTGGTAACCAGATGCTCGTAGTGTCATACCGCTAGGTTCCCATGGACCTAATAGGCTGGCTCGTGATGAGACCCCCTATCCTCTGACTAGGTCTTGTTTTATTATTTTTATGGGTCCCTTTGTTTCTTGCTGAGAAGCCCTTTATTGCTTTCTCGAGGATCCCTGGGCAAAGCATCTCGAGGTTTTACTATTTAGGATTTTATCTTTTGCCAGCTACTTTTACCTTCTGGGCCTTTAGTCCCTTCTTCCCACAAGGTAAGGTGCAACCCTTAAATGATTGGCCAACCCAGTGCCCGGACCAATGTAGTGGAATGGATGAGCGGGAGATAAGATGGAAAGTGGTAAGTATAATGGGAGCGGATGATGACTTTTCATGAATCCCCCCAATGGCAACTCAAAACCTATGGGCACATGCTTACTAGGGCATCTTGTCATTCCCCCCAGACATGGTCAAGTGGATAAGTATAAGATCCAAGCACCCGTTAGAAACAAAAAGAACTAGATGCACATATTCAAAGGTTTTGAGGATCAGAGTGACACATACCGTGATACCCAAATTCATTACCTCATGGAGCAAGATCCATCTTTGCTACAGGACCAGGCCAAGGTGATGGATGTTGTTGTTGTTGACAAAGTGGAGGCACTGAAAGGAAGAAAAGATGGGTCCTCTAGGGCCATGCTCAAGTCGATCTGGCTCTCAGTACTCCATGTCTAGGACCTGTGGACCTCAAGACATAATCTCCTTAGTTATCCCTAAAATGGGGGATAACAGTTCCCACACGAGGCAGGTACATGATCAATACATGGTTGCTTGTTTCAAAGTCAGAGATGACTTAGTTTCCATGCATTTTGAGAGAGATACAAGTGTTGTTAAATTTTAGGAGACATGGTTTGAGTGGGTCTCTTGATAGTTTGAGGAAATTCTAGGCATACAATATGAGTCCTTGCAGAATTCTAGGCCCGATGACACTTTTCCGGGCGACTTGCCGAAGATTTTTGTTTTTAGCAGGTTTTGCTCTAGGCCCCAGATTCAGAATCTGAGAACGCGGTATTGATCCTTGAGACATCCAAAGTCTTTTGGACATTTTCCGGGATGATGTGGACCAGATTACTATTTTTAGCAAGTTGAGCATGAGGGGCCACATGTCGATTTTGATCGCATATTCGGATCCCTTGCGGGAAGACAATATCAATGAGTATAAAGTCAAGGGCATTCAGATGACTTTCTATTTTTAGCAGGTTGAGTACGAGGGCTCGCATGTCGATTCTGATTTTGGATTCAGATTCCTTGCATAAAATCGAATTCAATGAGTATAATATCATGGACATGTGAGGACTTTCTATTTTTAGCAGTAGACACATGATGGTGCATTTGTGGAAAGTTCGGGTCAATTTAGACAAGTTTGAAATTTTTGGGACCAGATGGATATTTTTAATAGCTGCCATATTTAGCAGGTCTAGTCATCGTCCATGTAGTGCCAAGTGGCATCCTCAGAGGTAGACATGTGGCATCCACCTAAGCTAGGGCGCATATTCCTAAATATTCGAGCATGTGATAATTAATTAATGATGGAGAAGGAGTCGCATGAGTTTCGCCGTATAGCCAACCTCATGATTGAGTTAACTAAACCTCACTCATGTGTTGGTAGTTAAATATAGCCTTCACCTACTCCTTCTCTGATCCGAAATATATTTGCAGAACAAAATGAGTACAGATTATTATCAAAATATGCTTAACACAGAATAACAGATATACAATAAAACTGGTTCTATTCAATAAGGAAATAAGCTGAAACTGTAAAATGCAACGGAAACAAGCTTGCTAGAATCGTGGTGGCTTATCTCTGAGAAGAGATGTGACGGTTGCGCTCATTCGTAAGAAGATGATTCCAATGAGGCTTTGAAGGCCTTTTTACAATAAACAGGAATGTCAAAAACCCTAGACATCCAAAAAACCTAACCCTAGGAGATGAAGCACCAAAAGTCATGTGGACTCCATTTGGATAAGTTAGTACATCAAGTTCCCGGGGTCGTAACTTTTGCATACGATCTTTGTTTTAGGCGCACGATAGCCCGTTGGAAAGGTCTATCCAAGGACTACACATTTTGTTGCTATCTATCAAAGGTCATCCTGACTGTGGCAAGCCCTAAAAACGTTGTTTAGGGCCTCAAAACGGCCCCACAAGTCAGGGACCCGAAAACTAGGGAAAAAACTGCCAAAATGAGCCAGTTGGAATAGGTGGGAGGGCCACCGACATCCATCTAGATCATTCTCTCCAGTTAACTTGGACACTTTTCTCACTCTCACTTTCACTCATCCTCTTTTCCTCGATGCGCCTTCTCCTCTGTCATATATGTGGACGCATGGCTAGTTAGCTGACAACATGTCTCAGTTACTTGGACATGCATTTATGTTTATCCTATTTCATGCATCCATGCACATCACCTACCCCTTCTCTCTCACTTAACTTACCACTCACTCCATTTGAAATCACATTATTTTCCTATTTCCTCCCACTAACTCATACTTTGTTTTTTGCCTTTTCACATGCTTCCATCATGCGCCTAGTTCCTATTATTATCCTCATGAATCCTCTCTTCTTCCTTTGGATGTGTGCCCTCATTAGCTACATATTGGAGGCTTTCGGTAGGTTATTTGGTCGGTTCTTAACAGGAGCAGCATAGTCTCTCTCTCTCTCTCTCTCTTGTCTAGTGGCATGTCATTGAGCAAACTAGTCATTGTATCGGTTGTGAGCTTGCCAACTGTGGCACAACCGACCCTTTTGTAAAGCTGGATCAATAAAGAAGCTTGTGTTTATTGTTTGAACCTCTCTTCTTGACAGTATTGTGGTGAATTTGCAAATATGATATGTCATTTCTGAACTATTTACTGTGATGGTATCTGTTATGCCCTAGCCTAGGGATAACTAAGGAGATTATGTCTCGAGGCCCACAAGTCCTAGACATGGAGTATAGAGAGCCATATTGACTTGAGCCTGGCCCTGGAGGGCCCATCTTTCTTTTTTAGCACCTCCACCTTGTCAGAAACAACATCCATCCCATTAGCCCGGTCCTTCAACAACAGTGGGTCTTGCTCCATGAGGTAATGAGTCTGGGTATCATGGTATGTGTCACTCTGATTCTCAAAACATTTGACTATGTGCATTTAATTCTTTTTACTTCTAATGTGTGCTTGGACCTTATGCCTTTCCACTTGGACCTTATGCCTTTCCACTTGTCCACACCTGGCGAGAACGACAGGATGCCCTAGTAAGTTGGTTCCCATAGGGTTTGAGTTGTCACTGGATGGGTTCATGAAAGGTCATCATCCATTCCCACCATACTTACCATTTTTCATCTTTTTCCCTCTCATCCATCCCTTACATTGGTTCGGGCATTGGGTTTTCCAAGCTAGCAAAGGGTTGTACCTTGCCTTGTGGGAAGGAGCTAAAGGCCAAGAGGGTAAAAGTAGTTGGCAAAAGATAAAATCCAAAAGAACAAAACCTCCAGATGCTTCGCCCAGGGATCCCAGAGAAAGCAATAAAAGGCTTCTCAGCAAGAAACAGAGGGACCCATAAAATAATAAAATCAAGACCTAGTTAGAGGATAGAGGGTCTCATCACGAGCCAACCTATTTAGGTCCATGGGCATGTAGGGGTATGACACTACCATTCAACTTCTCACCGCACCATGGTAGTGGCTCTTGGTGGCATAGCCAAGAGAAACGGGGTCTCATCACGAGTCAACCTTCTCATCTCCATGAAATGCTTGTGGGTAACAATGTCACCACTAGTCACCACGCCAGGGCAATGTCCCCTAACTAGTCTATTGAAAGAAAAAGCTATAAGATAAAAAGATAAAAGGCATGAATGGGCTTGAAAACATTTGCATCCAAGACAAGGTGCAACTCACCCTCTTCAAAGGCACCCATAGGTAAGCCATACATTCCCATGTCATCATTGCACCCATTGCTCGGACATCCCTTACCACCTCATCCACTTACATGGCCTGGATTTGTCTTCACCCGAGAACATCCCACATCTAATGAGAACTAGCCCAATAGGACATCCTAACGTCCCCTCCAAACCTGGCTTGTAGAATAGCATAACGTATTTGAGCACTTGTCTGGGAAAAGGGGGTTTTATGCACATGTTTAAATAACTTGATTATTAGATGCGATCGACATTGCTATGATCCCTGTAACTTATGAGGCCATGGAGGGTGTACTTCTTGTTGTTGCAGGGCCACACCCAACGGACAGGTACACATGGGGAGATGATTAGTTCGGACCTCCATAGGGCTAAAAGCCCACCAAATGGATGTTGAGACCCCAGCTGGGGGCAGAGACAGATCAAAGGTTTGCACCAAAGAGAGAGGTGGGCGTTCCACCAGAAACAACCTGGCAGGCCTGGACCCAGGGGGGTCTTTCCCTTCTCACTATGATGTAGGCCTTGAAAGGCCCATGACATCACCCATGTGACCCATGACGTCACCCAACATTTTGGACACTTTGGAGGAAGTTGTGTACCAAGTGCCACATGCGGTTTGATCCAGAGGCCTAACGTTTTTCTACTGGAGGCCAATGTTGCCCTAAAACGGCCTAACGTCACCCTAAAATGGCATGACATCACCTTTTCTGCTTGATTTAGGGTTTTATTATGTCATTTAATGTAAAAAATGGATATTACATGTAAACTGGCCATGTCGGCCTTTTTTGACCTAATTCTAGTCATTGACACTGTATAAATAAGGGGTTTTGCCCTTGTATTTTTCATCATCTTAGACTCACACTTGGTGAGGTCTGAAATTTGCGCCCTATTTGGGGTTACATGACTGAAATTTAGTGCACACTTGTTGAAGGAGGCTTATTTTGGACTATTTTGGCAATTTTCTTGGTGGAAGTGTTCAACTAGAGTGTTTGCTAGATGAGTCTTGGTGAATGAAAGTAAGATTTCTGCAATTCTTCTTCATTGAATAGTTATAGTTATGTTTATCTTACATTCACATTAAGATTATGAAATTGCTAGCTTAAAACCCTAGGAGGCTAAGCATATGTTATTGTCCTTGCCTTAATAGCTTTCACCTACTAGATTTTGCCAAGAAGTCGATTTTCTTGAAGCTTTTGCTAGGGCCTTGCCATTGCAACACCCTAGCACATTTTGCTTCATCTAAGCCGTCATTTACTTTACCCTTGAGCTAAAGGAGGAAAACTACTAGGGCCTAGGGTTACCTACACCCTAGTAGTTATTTTCCCCCTAGGGTTTGGTAGTTGAAGCCTTGGGTTACCAACACTTCAACTATTGACCTCTCTTGTCTTTGGTTCTCTTAGTATCATCTTTTCCTTCAAGATTTGTTGCTACTTAAAAGACTCCATTTTTCCCTAAAGGCACTAATCTAAGACTTGCTATTGATTGATTGACCTAAACCACTATCAAAACCCATACCTTAAGCTCTCTACTAACCACTCATAACATTAGAATAGCCTAATCTACTAACTTAGTTGTTGTTGTTACTAAAGTAAGCTACATTCATCTTTTGCAGCACTAAAAACATCTAAAAGCAATTGAAAAAGTTGATTAATGCACTGCCTTACTTGCTTATGACAAATGCTAGTGTTTTGATGTTAATAAGTGAGTATTCTTAGTCATTTTGAAGCCATTTTAAGGTACTTACTGTGAAGCTATTGTCCTATAAACATTGCTGCTACAAATTTCTGTTTGCTTCACCATTATATCAGCCATTTCTTTTATTGATAAAGTTCGTGATTTTATGAAGAACTAACAGCAAGTTGTACTTGTGAAAGATATATTTTCTTGTTGCGTTGTTCCGGGCAAGTACATCTTGATACTTCACTACTTCATTGGTTAAAACCCCGGGACTTTCTGATCAGTGTGACTTGTGAGAGGGGACATTTTCATAGACATCTTAACCTTGCCTTCTCAAACCCCCAGGTCATCGGGGATGTCTCCCCCCTGGGCCATCAACCCTAAATAGAAAGAGGCATCCTATTGAGGTGACCATGATAGAATAACCTCTGTTATGCCAATTTGCCTTTCCATTAACCTTTCCTTTGATCAAAGTACAAATTGTGCGATAACAGTATCAATAGTAGTTTTTTTGTTGTTTCCATTCTATTATCATTGTGCTAACTCTGCAGGTTCCCTCCAAGTGTGTTAGATCAACTTTTTCACCATTTTGGACTACTTTACACATTGTCCAAGGCAAAACAACTCACTGATTTTTGAGTTTTTAGACCTTAAATTAGCCACAAGGGCACTTCATTGTGCCCAAGGACTCCCCCTAGAGGTTATCAAGGCCTAGAATGAACGGAGAGGAGTTTAGCCCGTGACATCTAGGGCTATTTCTCCTATAATTAGCCAAGTTTTCACCGCTGTCATAACATGTTTATTAGATCAGATTGGAGGGTAGAAATTTGTGCTAACACAACCACAATAGATGCCTCGGGTGAGACTTCACTTGCATGCAGGTGATGCCAAAAGGGTCGGTGTCTAAAGGGTTTTGTTGGTTAAGATAACTTGAACCTAGGGTCTTACAACCGTGCGCCAACAATACTCCTTTCCCTCCTCTCGAGTTTCTCCTATTCTTCCTTCAACATACCCATCAGAATTGTACCGAGACTCACAATTATCCAATGTTCTCAATCTACAAGGAGATCTTCTATTTTAAACTTTCAAAGCTCAAAATTTTGGCCATTGAATTTTTCGATCTCTATCCTTGAACTGTTTGACATTCTTTCGAGCACAACTTTAAAGATCATTGGCTTACAACTCCCACTGGACCTAGATTTAGCCTAGATCCAAAATCTTCTTAACCTAACTCTGATACCACTTGTAAGGAAAAAAAGACTCACACTAAATCAACCAAGAAAGAGAAGACAGATTTAAACAAAAAATAAATGACAATCACACACAATACACAGATATTTTACCCTGGAAACCCTTAACTGGGAAAACCAACATTCCTTGAGTGCCTTGCTCTCTTGTTGTTTTATTCATTCATAGAATAAAGAGTTACATGACTTACCTTGGTCTACACCCAAGACACAATCGTTATTCTACTCTCTTTCTTTATACAAGAACAACCATGCAACCAATTCGACTTGCATCTACATGAACATCAACTATTACAATGACAACACGCCTTATTTATAAGCTTTACAACATGCAAAACCCCACATCATGACACCCAAAAAATGGTTACAGATCCAGATGATTGGTTGCAATCCTACAAATATCGGGACTCCATTATAGTCGACTACAAGTCGGTTATCATTCGACCTCCATTCGGTCTTTAGTCAACTGTCACTCGACCTCCTGTCAGCTAACCTTTCAACTTCTAGGTCGACCACTTCGACCTTTGAAATTTTGGTAATCACTTCGACCTTGACTTAACCATCGACTAGACTTATCCATCTAGTTGAAAATTCACCCAGTCGGTCCACCTCGACTATCTATTCGATCGACTGTTCTTTCACTGCAAAGAATATCACAACCCAACATCAAGAAGAAAACCCATCTTCAAATTTGGTCTATTTTATATAAGAATTAGGATGAAGAGACTAGAGCCTAAAAGGAAAAATAGTCTCTTATCTAATCAAGAAAAACAATGAAGACCAAGGCCCCACAAGAAGGGGTCCTCAAGGGAGCACTTTCACCAACAAGATCAATTATAGCTTGATAAACATACTCAATACCCTTGCTAGGGTTCCTAAATGGATAAACAAAGCAAGGAATCAAATAATTATCAAACTAACAAAGGAAGAAGAAAAGGAATTAGCCCAAAACGCCTTCCTTCTAAGTGGTAGCCATACCCTTCAATGGATCGACCTTGTTAGCTTGTAGAAGACTTGAGCATTCACAATCAATCTTTATGCACCAAATAGAAACCAAGATAGAAGAGCTTCAAGAATTGACACCAAAACATCTCAATAGGTAGATATTCAACAAATTTTCATTCTCGATATCCGACAACAACAACTAGAAGTGTGAGGGGGAGCCTCTTTTATAGAGGAGGCTTCAACATCCCTCTTATTACAATAATATTTCCATCTCCTTGGAGCTAACCTAGGAGATCTCAAAAAGATTAGTCTTCCAACTAACTATGAAAACAAAATCAATTAAAACATAAAATACACAAGCAGATGTGCTACATGTACAATATTCTTTCAAGAGAGGGAGGCATCCCACCAAAATGGTCAATGTGAGGTAAGGGAACCCAATGTCCCTCCATAATGCAAGGTAACCTCCTCAAGATACCTATCCAATGAAAATATATCCACCAAATATGCCAAATGATATGCTCAAGATGAGGAACACCCACACATGCAACATGTGGGAAGCTCAATGAGGGGAGGTCTCACCTAAAATCAACTCCAACGATCATATGGGAGGTCTCCAATGCATATCCTCCTCCTCAAATCATGCCAATAACATCCTCAAGTCAAGGGAGGCCCAAGAAGGTCTACATGTGCCAAATAGATTTCCCAATAGGTAAGCAATGCATCCTCCAAGGTGCATGTCTCATTAAACAGCGTGACACGTGCCTCCAAATGTGTGAAAAGGTCAAGTGCTCCAAGAATCATGATGTGGCATGGCATGGATAGTCTAGGTGTATGAAGAAGGGACCTCAAGTGCCTAGAGCGTTGTGACCAATGCCTAGAGAGTTGTGAATATGCCTCAAGAGTTGTGAAACTGCGTAGGGCATTTTGCATTGCCTCAAAAGCTGTGTCTCCGCATGAAAATATGTAGAGAAACCTCAAATGATAGATACATGTCATGAGTCCCCAAAGTGCTAGGGAGACGATCACCTAGGCCGAAGTGTGACAAATACATAAGGAGATCCATTCTTAGGCATAAGATAAGTGTGCTCTCTACGCATACAACATTTACAATACACGAGAAACACTTTTACATAAGGGTAAAGTGAAAACAACTAAGGGTTCCATGAGTCATGTGTCCTAGTAGATCCACTCCAAGACCCCCACACACCCACCTCGGCCATAAATGACCTCTAATATATGGTTAGTACAAACCATAAGGGTAGGAACTATCTTGAAATAGGGACTAAGAGGACAAGCCATGACAAATCGCAAAGGGTCTAGAGCAATCACCTAGATGAAAAAAACACTTTACATAGATCACTAAGCAGGGTCTACTACAATACATAGGATACAATGTTCACACTTTTGGTTGATCATGATACAATAGTACAAATCATCGTGATGGCACATTTAGTGATGGTACTCTAGGCTCTAACATCATCGATATAGGCACAAGATCTTCTTATATGTTGGAACATATCTAGCGAAGAAAATGAGGCACAACTGAAGTGAGATTGAGGGGTAACACACTCCATTTCCCCATCCATGCTACAGAGGTCTACCTCAACCCCACATTCTCTTACTCTTGTGGTTTTAGATTTGATGCTAAGGTTATGGATGGATTGCTCACATATTTTCAGGGGATGGTGCCAAGTCCGCAAGAACATGCAAAGATTTCTAAAGAAATGGAAATATGTAGGATGGCTGCTAGAACATTTGGATTTGACATGGCTATTTAAGATAGGAAGACCGAAATGCTAGGTAAGCTTTTTTTTCAAAGTTCAATGTCTTTTCTTATGTTTCTCTTATTTTTTGTAGATGCTTGGTGGACAAACTATAGCTCAAGTGTACCCAATTTACAAAAGCTTTTCATTCAAGTGCTTAGCCAAAAATGTAGCTCTTGAATATGCGAGCGCATCTAGAGTATGTTTGAAAAAATAGACACCAAGAAGTGCAACAAGTTACAAATTTTCAAATTAAATTTTGAATTCATTACAAATTATAATTTTATGCCTCGTCACCCTTTAAATTATGTATTATAATTTATAATTTATGACCCTCATACAAGTTAGAATTCCAACACCTTAATGGCATGGTCTACATCTATCACAATCTTTGATTGTGGGTCAAACAACTTTAGGAAAAAACTGATGTGGAGGCCATTTTGTTGGATGGGATTGACATCACTATTGCATGGAGTGTTGAGACCGAGAGGATTGTCATGGACTTGGCCCCTGATTGGTTACAGGAGGAGGTAGCAGGGGAGAGTACAAGTAAAGGAGGATGATGTTCCAGAGAAGACACCTTAACAAGAGGTGGTTATTAACACTAGGAGTGCGCCAACACCTTCACAAACTCGACAAGTTGGACTTAACAGTAGCACCAACAAAGGACGCTAGAGTCTAGTTTCTCCTTCTTCTTCTAGAGGACGTCTAAGCCTAGCACTAGCTCAGGGCCTTCATCATCTAGAGGAAGAGCCATTACCTTTGCCCGTAAAAGAGGCAAAGGGAATCACTAGTTTATTTATTTGATTTCATTGTAGATGACTCATGATGATGAGATTCATTTATTATATTTTTTGATGATATTTTGAGGCTCAAGAATTAGGACTTGGGACACAATTCAATATTAATGTGTGATGTATCACTAGACATCTTATACATCTTATATATTGATTTTCTTTTCATATTTATGTGACACTGTATTTATTTAATGTTGTTGATAATTTAGATGTTTAAAAATTTGAAAAAAATGAATATTTTTGTATTTTTTCAAGTTTGCCAATATTTTCCCCGATGTTACCAATAAGTTGTTTTATAGACCCTCAATGATATATTCACCAACACAATGTTTGAAAAACTAATGTTTATGCAATTTTTGAGCTCTTATATTACATATTATCATGACAATGCATATTTTCAATTTCCTATGAGTATTTTCAGCTTGGCTTCTAATATTATGGTCTTCTATATTTGGAGACAAAGTTTCTCAAGGGGAAAGGCATGTTGTGTACCTAACCACAACATTCTTATTTTGCATATACTCTATGTACATAGACATTTGGTATATAAACTCATATTATGATAATGTTTCAATCATTAGGTATTACACTCCAATGATTGAAAAGGGTCTCTTTAATGTAATAAGGGCCTAAGTACTCTTATTAATAACATTGGATCAAATTTAGGGTTCTCTCTCTCTCTCTTTTTGCATGAACATGAGAGCTCTTTCTTTTGTATCTCATATCATTTCAACTATAATATAAAATAGTCTTTTAGGACAACTCTTCCTTCCTTACAGTTGGATCTACGTGGGCAATCACCCTTAGGTTTCTAAGTGCCCCCAATACCTCGGTTTTTAACTCTCATTATGTTACTCTGAATTTGCATCTCTCTTATCTCTTCTTCATTTTCAATTCATATCAATAATTGCAGTAGCAATGTGATTGATTATATGAATGTTGATAAAACTCTATCTTTAAGTCTAACACTCCAACTTTTGCTCAGGTTTCGGTTTTTAACTCTCATTATGTTACTCTGAATTTGCATCTCTCTTATCTCTTCTTCATTTTCAATTCATATCAATAATTGCAGTAGCAATGTGATTGATTATATGAATGTTGATAAAACTCTATCTTTAAGTCTAAAACTCCAACTTTTGCTCAGGTTCTATGGCCACTACTCCCACATTTTTCTGCAACATTGATTTTTCATAAAAATGACTTCATCAACTCTAATCACCTTACAATTCACATGGCTGATAACTACCCATATTTAATACACTCATTACCCTTCCTTGAATACATGGTGACAAAATCTGTTTTTCCCTTTCTTTAAGGGTGTTTTTAACTTATTTTACCACAACGGGATTAATTCAATAATAATAGATCCACTCCCTATCCTTCATTACAAAGGATGAATAAAATATTTGGTATCTACATGCATTTACAAATCTAAGAAAGCATTGGTTAAATAACATCATGCATTTAATCATCCATAACTACATAAATAAAACTCATACATATAAACAATAATAAGCAAATGAATCACACATAAAACTCATACATATAAACAATAATAAGCAAATGAATCACACACAACAATAATGATTGCATGCATGTTGTGTACTTAAACAAAATATTTTTATATATGAAAGTAAATATATATTTACGGGTTGTTTCATATGTAAGCGTTTCATATGTAAGGTCATAGTTTTGCAATAATGTAGTCATTTGCTATTTTGTACAAGGCCACTTATGTTAAATAATGTCTCAAATAGATAATTAGTAAGATAAAAATTAATTAGCTTAAAAAGAACCTAATTATTCCATAACTATGACTTAGGCACAAGTTAGGGGTTTTGTCCATCTTTTATATAAATAGAGTTCTCCCCCAAACTTGTAATAAATCATTTGATTATCAATCAAATAATTTTACTTATTTGAGTACCATTTTCATGCACATGTCTTCCTCCATATTTTAGGTTTTGCAAGCGCAATCCACCCCATTGTGTGTAAAGATGCTCCTAACCCTTTGTTCTCATTGTTATTATTGTTATTACTTACATTTTTACAATAGTTGTTCCATTCCAGTTACAAGAATGCCACTATGCTTGGGGAAGATTTTACCACCTAGCCATAGCTTTTTCATTGAGCAAAGCCACCCTCAATCTAAGGGAGAATGTATGACTATAACATTTTCCAAACTCAAACCCCTGCGAATTGTTTCGCAAACAAACACATATATGAATCTCAAATACTTACTAGCCACAACTAGATCGAGTAAAGGCTAAGTTAAGGCAAAGAACCTTGTTGGTTTTAACCAAAACATGGTAGAGAAATCAGAACTCTGTCAATTCATAAGAAAGCATTCTTGATCATAGTAGTAAGCACTCTTTGTCAATCCCAACTAGACTCTCATAGTTGGTTTTCTCTCTAATACATCATTTATCAAGACAACGAGAGTCCTCTCTACCAGAATGACGCAAACCCCCTGCCTCTCCTAGGGTCTGCGTGACCTCCTGGTCAAGGATCGATCAACTCTGAGTCGGATTAGCTCTTAGGGATTCTGTTGAGCCCCAACTGAGTTTTACATAGGCCCCTATTAGTTCTTTGTGCAGGTTCTTTGAAACTCGCGAGCGCTTTCCTGACGCTTTTTTCCCTTTTTAAAAATTTAAATGATAGGCGCTAGCTCCCTCTGCTAAGCCCCTTTCCCTCATACAACCTTGGGTTGTGACCTAGGGCTTAACCCAGAAGGCGTTAAGCCTCCAAGCTTTGGAGCCTCTAGTAACCAACCTTTTCTTTCGAACTTCCGAAGTGATATACCCCCGAACTCACGGGATTTCTCCACGTGTCTGTCCCCACATCAACGGTCAGGATTTGTCCTACCTTCAAGGCTTCGGGCGACCTCTTGTCTACTCTCCCTTCTTCCCTTTCTCCCGGAGTGCTCTGCCTCCGAATAAACGATCTGTCGATGTGTGTCCCTCCCACGATCGACGACTGTGGTGAACTTCGTCCTTCGGACTTCGGGGGTTCTTCCACCCTTTCACAAGCTTTTCTCCAAAGTACCCTTCCTCTGAAGTGTGGATCTTGAGCCGCATATCTTAGTGATCGACGATCACAATTACTTCGTTCCTTCGGAACTTCGGCGGAACGACCCTTTTCTCCTCGCAATTCTCACAGAGGTCTAGCCTCTCGAACTTCTGAATCTGTTGACACTTGTCCGTTGTGGAACAAACGATCATGATCTGCCCTCCTCTTCGGGACTTTGGCTATCCCAGATCCTTTCCACTCTTTTAACCTCCGAATGCACTAAGTGTCGAAGGATCCTTAAGGCTATCCTTTGTGCAACTATCCCAGATCTGACAGTTGTCATCACTTTGGCAATCCCTCGCTAAATCTCCACCGTAGGTCCTTCAAACTCTTCCCCTTAGGGAATTACCGTCGCTGGCCCTCCTGAGCTTAACTTCCCGAGGTATATGGGACCTCTGTATGCCCTTTTGGTGCGCTCCTCCCGCACTGTAAAACGTTGGAACTTAGAAACTTTCTAAGTTCCCTTTCTCGACACTGATGGTTGCTATCTATCCTGAGCTTGGTTCTCCAAGGTTTTAAAACCTTGGGCACACACCTTGCGACCTTGGAACTCTGCAACACTTGACTGTTCTCCTCTGGGACAAAGAGTCTAAGAACAACTCAGCCTGCGCACTCCTTGCATGGCTCTGTGCTTTCTCTGTACTACTGCTACCAAAGATTCAACGTTATCTCTCTTGAGCTTCTCTAAGTTAAACTTAACTGTGTCAACGCACTCCTTGCAGACAATGTGCACTCCTTGCACGAGCTCTCAGAAGAGAAACAATTGAAACTTATTCTAACTCCACAGATTCATGTATTTAACCACAAAATGCATTCATAAGCACAAGAAAAAGTATAAACAAAGAATTTAAATGAACAAAAAGCCTACCATTCATTCAGATAAACACAGTAACAACAACACCAAACATTTGGATTAAAGATTCTCTATTATATTCATTCAAGTGATAATATACATAGATACAAGCAATCCTCCATTGCTCCTTCAACAACTTATACAATGCTTTTTGGCTCTCAACAACAACAATTCTCCCCCTCTCTCTCTCAGAAATGACAACTATCACAAATAAGCAACAACCAACTTTCACAAATGAGCAACAACCCCTTCTTTGAGCATAAGATACAAATATATATACAAGGGGTGATTCATCGAGCTTTTCCCCCCAACAACCTAATTGCTATCCTATCGGGATTTATGAATCCACCTACTAAGGACTAAGAAGTTAATAGATTTACAAAGAAGATAAAGGCTGATGCGCAGCCTTTGTACCATACATCCTTTACATTAAAGTGATATTGATCCGAGAGGATCTTTGGGGATGGCCTCAGCCTCCAATCATTAATTATATTTATTTTCATAAAATTTCAAATTCAAAAAGATGTGCTCTCCTTTGTAGAATCCAAATCAACTCCATATATGTGTTGGTTGATGTGTCTCCCTCCAACCTGTCCTCCTCTTTAATGTTGATGTAGATGCTCCTGCATCATACTCCTCTGGCCAACAATTCATGGACTCATGTCCATGAGCTCCTGTGTTGTCTTTCCTTGCTTCAAAATGTCTGCTTCACTTACCCAACTAACATCCTCTTCTGGATGGCCCTTCCATTTAACTAGATATTCAAAATAAGTCTTTCTTTTGGTCCTCTTGCCAATTCTCTGATCTAAATCTTATCCATCTGTGGCTTCTCTGCTACATGCATTTGTTTTTCCCATCTAATCTCCTTCTGATTACTTGATCCTCCTGTTTCATCTTCCCTGTAAGGATACAGGTCTGCAACATTAAAAATGGGCGATATTCCCACATTGTCTGGTAGCTTAATTTCATAAGAATTTGCTGCAAAATTCCTAAGGATCTTGCATGGTCCTATCTTTTTCATTTTCAGTTTGTTATATGTTCCCCTTGGGAACCTCTCCTTTCTCAGATGAGCTAAAACTTGATCTCCCACTTCAAATTGAAGCTCTCTCCTATATTGATTAACTTTGTCTTTGTACTTCTTGTTGTTGTCTTGCAGTTGTTCCTTGATCTCACCATGAAGTTTTTGCATCTCTGCAGCAAAATATTCATCTCCTGCACTTCTGAACTCATTATGTCCCAAATCTCTCAACTCTGATATTCCCCTTGGCTGCATTCCATACACTACCTGGAATGGGTTCCTTTCTGTGCTCCTATTTGGTGAATCGTTGTATGCAAATTCTGCTTGTGGAAGAATCTTATCCCACTGACTGTAGTGCTCAGTGACTAAACTCCTCAGCAAATTCCCCAAACTTTTGTTTACCACCTCAGTCTGTCCATCTATCTGAGGGTGATATGTTGAAATGAAGGACAGATTTGTCCCCAACTTCTTCCACAATGTTCTCCAAAATTGTCCTACAAACTTTGTGTCTCTGTCTAAGACAATGCTCCTGGGAAATCCATGTAGTCTCACAACTTCTTTGAAAAACAGACTTGTTATGTGTGTAGCATCATTAGTTTTCTGGCATGGGATAAAGTGCACCATCTTGGAAAATCTGCAACTACCACAAATATGGAATCACTTCCCCTCTAGGTTCTTGGCAATCCCAACACGAAATCCATGTTGATAGCATCCCAAGGCTTGTCTGGAATAGGCAATGGCTGATAAAGACCAGTATTTTGTTGTCTTCCTTTTGCATACTGGCAAATTTTGCATTTGTTCACAAATTTCTTCACTTTAGATCTCATACCTAGCCAGTAGTACGAGCTACTCAATTGTGCAAATGTTTTGTCATGGCCAAAGTGTCCTGCTAGGCCCCCACTATGCTTTTCCTTCAGCAGATTGTCTCTCATTGAACATTTTGGTACGCACAGCTGGCTTCCTTTAAACAACAATCCATCCTGAATTAGATTTGTCTCTCATTGAGCATTTTGGTACGCATAGCTGGCTTCCTTTAAACAACAATCCATCCCGAATTAGATATTCTATCCATGGGCTCCTATGCCTTAGCAAAGGATTTGCACAGGCTTCATAAGCTTCTTTGGAATCTGCATCTTCACCATACATTTCCTTAAGGTGTTCAAACCCCAAGGTTTCCACTTGAAATTCCTGCATAATAATGCATCTCCTACTCAAAGCATTTGCAACTTTATTTGCACTCCCACTGATATGCTTGATGAAAAAAGTAAAATTCTGCATAAACTCTACCCACTTTGCATGCCTCTGATTCAACTTCTCTTGTTTGGTGATGAACTGTAGAGCTTGATTATCACTGTACAACACAAATTATTTAGGAATAAGATAATGCCTCCACTTTTTCAAGACTTGAATCACTTCATAGAATTCTTTGTCATATGTGGAGTACTTCTTCTTGGTATCATTCAACTTCTCACTGAAATATGCAACAAGTCTGTTATCTTGACTTAAGACTGCTTGAATTGCTACTCCACTAGCATCACATCTTACTTGAAAGGTCTTTCCAAAATCTGGCAGAACTAGAATTGGTTGTTCTGTAATTTTATCCTTCAATATCCTGAAGCTCTTCTCAGCCTCTTATGTCCACTTAAAAGATTTGTGTGTTTTCTTCACAGTGTCTATATTGGTGCACATATACCACTGAAATTTCTGATGAATTTCTTATAGAAACTTGCTAATCCATGGAAACTACTTACCTCAAATATACTCCTTGGTGATGGCCATCTTTTCATCGACGTGACTTATAAAGAATTGTATTAAATGAGCATAAATTAAAGTGCACCAATAAAGAAGGAAACGCTCAATAAGGAAGAGACATAGGCATAAAATATGAACACAAAACTTGATAACAGAGTGCGTCCCTTGATCTGTCGAAGCTTTTAATGACTTATGGTTGAGTTTTAATTTTGCATGCATTAATTAACCATTTGATAAACTTAGTGAAAGAATGAGGAAAGAAGAGGAATTATAACAGCCATATATACATTTTCAGATCTGAAATGAAAGAATAAACAGCAAACCATAACACGCAGATTGATAACGGAGTTCGGCACAACTTTGCCTACGTCTCCGGGCCTTTTTCTCTGTGGGGGAGGCTTCGTTATTTCTGTTCAAATGCTCAAAAGTACATCACTGCAATGCCAAATGGCTACAAGACTGATCTAGTCATGTTCTTCTAGATCTCAAAAACCCTGCAAAGAAAACGGCACGCAAAACAGACGTCCGGAGCTCCCAGAAATGGTCCGACGTCTCCTCCTCAAAAGCTTCTCTGCCTCAAAATGGCTTTGGCTTGGCTTTTCCTCAGCATAATTCTGCTCTGAATGCCCTCCTATGGCCTCAAACAGGCCTGGGTTATATAGCTGGGAAGTTGGTTGCTCATCCCCAACTTCCTCCAAGAATTTAGGCTCCAAAACTACCCAATAACTCCCAAAAATGGATAAAAACCATTAAAAATAGGTTTAACATTAATTAAAAACCCAAAATCAATTAGAAAACCCACTTTATAACTATAAATCGGGCCTAGCCCCCTTTCCTGAGCGCGCGCCCCCTTTGCATGGTCGTATGGCTTCATGTGGCCGAGTGCCAGCCCAAAAGGGCTGTGCACTGGCCCCCTTTTGGCGCTCCTTACAATACTTTGCAATATATTTTATAATGTGGGTTTTACAACATAAGAATTAATTTGGTGTATTGGCAAAGACCATTTCTTAAGGTGTTGGGTTTGGTGGTGGTCATGGGTTCAAATCCCATGGACCCCAAACAATTTTTTGAAACATGCCACTTCAACTGATGACTGGGTGCCACGTGGCTGCCCATGACTGGGCCGCGTGGCATCTCCCCATTCGACGGATTAATGCCACTTGTCAACCATTGACTAGTCCAGTTGCCTACACATCTCTGCCCTGTCAGCGAACCTGCCCAATCACGATCATCTAGAGAGTGCCACGTCATCTCCTGCACAGTCAGCATGCTGATGTCATCAGCGTTGACTTTTTGACCAGTTGACCTTTGACTTTTTACATGTTTGGGCTTCCGATCAGAACGCGATAACTTTCGCATACGGAGCCCATTTGACAAAGTAAATATACCGCCGGAATCGGGAAGACGAGACAGACGCAATGCCGTTGGTTTCGTCGGACTCTGAGCACTTTCATTTTTGAGCATTTTTCAAGCCCTGTCAGGCTTCTGGATCCGATTTCGGATCACACCTCCCCACAATAAGACCTTTTGGTTCCCAAAAGGTTACTGACCAGTCAAAAAGCTCGGGATAGGCCACCCGGCTTGCTCTCTGTCTCTGAACTCTGTCCTGTGCACCTGTCTCATCAAGATCAACTGTAACACAATCATGACAACTGACAATATATTGTTAGCCATTTGAACCCTATTACATCTTACTGAAGCCACTATCATCCATGTAGAAAACATTGCTAATGACAGCATCAAAAATACGACTGCAAATGAACTGATATACTTAAAATATCTGCACGACATGAGCTTATCTTGAAGCAACTTATGATTGATTTTCCATTCAACAACCATATTTTGTTCTTGCTTAAGATCAATTACTTCATTTGAAACAATTATTGGTTTGTTGCATGCTTGCATTGCATTCGTTAATTGTTCCATTGTTTGAAGTGTTTTATTTGCTTTAACACGATGAGCATGAACCACATAATCATGACCTGCCTTAGTGAATTGATATTGATTCTTTGTCCTGTAGAAGATTGCCTTACGATCAAATAAGTATGGACTACCTAAGATCATTCCACATTCTCTTAACGACACGACGTCACAAGTTACTTCATCCACATACTTAGATGAAATTGCAAATTTGATTGTGCACTGTTTTGTTATGTGAATTTGATGATGATTGCTCATCCATTTAAGTGTGTAAGGCTTATGATGAGTTTGTGTTTTTAACCCCAATTGCTTAACCAATTCTTCTGAGATTAGATTAGATTGAGATCCACTCTCGATTAATGTGTCTATCTTAGTGTGTCGCATGATTACCCTTATATGAAACAAATTGCTTCTACAATCAATCTCTTCACCATTTTTACCTGTCATACCAACCAATGAAATCTTTGACTCATCACCTGAATCCGATCCCAAGTCTATGGGCTTTGATGTCGTTGCCACTATTTGCGCTCCCTTCTTTTCTTTGAACCACTTTGGCCTCTTCTTGGGATGCAACTGCCAACATCTGTCCTCATCAAGTCCCTCTTTCTTGCAATGCTTGCAAGAGGGCTTTCCTTCCTTCTTTGTCACTGCATTTGCATTCTTGCCATTGCCATGCCTTTTCCTCTTGTCCTCTTTCCTCGAAGACGACGATTCCCCTGACACACCTGCTTTCCCTGCTTCAATATACGTAGCTT
>ML796456.1:126099-164518 GCA_009831015.1 Picea engelmannii
ATGCAACTCAAATCCAAACGTCAACTAGCTCTGATACCACTTGATCCGTCGGATCTTTTAATGACTTATGGTTGAGTTTTAATTTTGCATGCATTAATTAACCATTTGAGAAACTTAGTGAAAGAATGAGGAAAGAAGAGGAATTATAACAGCCATATATACATTTTCAGATCTAAAATGAAAGAATAAACAGCAAACCATAACACGCAGATTGATAACAGAGTTCGGCACAACTTTGCCTACGTCTCCGAGCCTTTTTCTCTGTGGGGGAGGCTTCGTTATTTCTGTTCAAATGCTCCAAAGTACATCGATGCAATGCCAAATGGCTACAAGACTAATCTGGTCATGTTCTTCTAGATCTCAAAAACCCTGCAAAGAAAACGGCACGCAAAACGGACGTCCGGAGCTCCTAGAAATGGTCCGACAGCGTCTCCTCCTCAAAAGCTTCTCTGCCTCAAAATGGCTTTGGCTTGGCTTTTCCTCAGCATAATTCTGCTCTGAATGCCCTCCTATGACCTCAAACAGGCCTGGGTTATATAGCTGGGAAGTTGGTTGCTCATCCCCAACTTCCTCCAAGAATTTAGGCTCCAAAACTACCCAATAACTCCCAAAAATGGATAAAAACCATTAAAAATAGGTTTAACATTAATTAAAAACCCAAAATCAGTTAGAAAACCCACTTTATAACTATAAATCGGGCCTAGCCCCTTTTCCTGAGCGCGCGCCCCCTTTGCATGGTCGTATGGCTTCATGTGGCCGAGTGCCAGCCCAAAAGGGCTGTGTGCTGGCCTCCTTTTGGCGCTCCTTACAATACTTTGCAATATATTTTATAATGTGGGTTTTACAACATAAGAATTAATTTGGTGTATTGGCAAAAACCATTTCTTAAGGTGTTGGGTTTGGTGGTGGTCATGGGTTCAAATCCCATGGACCCCAAACAATTTTTTGAAACATGCCACTTCAACTGATGACTGGGTGCCACGTGGCTGCCCATGACTGGGTGCCACGTGGCTGCCCATGACTGGGCTGCGTGGCATCTCCCCATTCGACGGATTAATGCCACTTGTCAACCATTGACTAGTCCAGTTGCCTGCCACATGTCTGCCCTATCAGCGAACCTGCCCAATCACGATCAGCTAGAGAGTGCCACGTCATCTCCTGCACAGTCAGCATGCTAATGTCATCAGCATTGACTTTTTGACCAGTTGACCTTTGACTTTTTACCTGTTTGGGCTTCCGATCAGAACGCGATAACTTTCGCATACGGAGCCCATTTGACAAAGTAAATATACCGCCGGAATCGGGAAGACGAGACGAACGCAATGGCATTGGTTTCGTCGGATTCTGAGCACTTTCATTTTTGAGCATTTTTCAAGCCCTGTCAGGCTTCTGGATCCGATTTCGGATCATCCCTGGTGGACTACGTCTTCGGGTCCTACTCTCAAATGGGTAGGCCTTTTTATTAACTCAGCAAAAGAATTTGGCAAAATACATAAGTATACCTCATTCTGGAATCAAGCTGCAGAAGCTTTGCTCGAATCAGAAAACAGACAACACCATTGAATTTGTGGCATCGAATTACCCAAAAATGATTGTCTCCACGCCTCAATCCGACTCTGGCACTCCCAGGCCCAAGAGAAACTGTCTCGGTTTCCATGCCCTGCAACCTGCAATTAATGCCAAGAAAAATGTCTCGTAAACCGTGCCTGGTCGTACCGTCACGCATCTCCTCCCCGTGCACTAGCAGATTCAATTTTTAAATAAAAATTTGGGCGTTGTAAAAAACGAGGTTGTTTGGCCTAGTGGTTGGCGGAGCTAATGTAAAGGCATATATAGTGGGGGAGGTCCCAAGGTCGAGCCCGGAGGCCTCCACTTTTTGGGTGTCTGTTATAACATACATATATATTAATGTGGTGGTTCTGCCAACTTTTAGCGATGGTTTAGATTGACCGTTGGGCACCATATTTGGCGGACCCGTTTCCCCTTTTTTTTATTTTTGAATTTTGGTTCTCGGGCCCTCATTTGGCATTTGCCACGTGGTAGCCAACCATTGGGCCATGTCAACCACCTGCACAGTCACCTACCATGTCATCCTATCGCGTTAGCCTGGCATGTCACTGTACGATCTGCCACGTGGCTATACGGACTGCCACATGGGGATTTTTCATTAGTCCACGGATCGACCCGAAAAAGCCAAAAATGAGTGACACGTGGCAACCTCTAGTGTTGCCATGTCACCATGTTGACGTCAGTAGGACACGTGTCACCTCCTGTGTGTGCCACGTACGTTGTACAGATGCTGACGTCATCCGTACTGAAGTTGACGTCAGCAGTACAGATGCTGACTCATCCCCCTACTGACTATGTTAGGTTGACCAAACTTTGACAACGAATATCTTTCGATCCATAACTCTGTTTGACGAGTCGTTTGTGTCGTTGGAAAGCTTGCGACGTGCTCCTTGCGATGATGCCATTTTCACTGAGTTTGAGGACTTTGAATTTTTTCCTTTTCTCTGTGTGTTGAGGCCATTTTGAGCTTCCTGAGTTGCTTTTGCGAGTTCTGAGATGTACTTAGTCTTCTCTGGGTCCTTTTTAGATCACTCTGATAGCTCTCACCTTTTCTAGATCCATCTTCATCTTATTGGAAGAGATCCCAAAACCCAAATATATGAGTTATGTCTTCATAAAAGATGACTTCTTTAAATTTATCAGCAACTTCTCTTGCTGCAACCTCGTCATCACTAATGTCAAATGCCTCAAGTGCTCTTCGTCAGTTTTACTGAAGACTAGTGTATCATCCAGATATACAATGACAAATTTACCTATGAAGTCTTTAAGTACTTCATTCATCAACCTCATGAATGTACTTGAGGCATTTGTTAAGCCAAATGGCATAACAAGCCACTCATACAACCCTTCATTTGTCTTGAATGTTGTTTTCCATTCATCTCCTTCTCTCGTCCTTATTTGGTGATAACCACTTTTCAGATCTATCTTTGAAAAATAACTTGCTCCACTCAAGCAATCCATCAAATCATCCATTCTGGGTAAAGGAAATCTGTACCTGATAGTGATCTTGTTGATGGCTCTGGAGTCTGTACACATTCTCCATCCTCCATCCTTCCTTGGACTCAATACAGTTGGTACTGTGCATGGGCTTAAGCTCTCCCTGACTAAACTCTTTTCTAACAGATCTTGGACCTGATTCTTGACCTCTTCATTCTCTTGAGGTGTCAACCTGTATGCTGCTTTGTTTGGCACACTTGCTCCTGGAATAAGATCAATGTGATGACTGATGTTCCTAATGGGTGGCAATGAGCAAGGTAACTCATCCACTACTATATCAACAAAAAATTTCAGCAGTTCCTAAATTTCTTTAGGCAGATCATCCATAGTAGTGCTTGTAAGGATGACTCTAGGCTTTCTCACTACAACAAACTACATGTCTTGTTCTTTCTTGGCTTCATTCAAGAGTTCCTTCCCACCCATGAGAAGTATGCTTGGGCTGGCTTCTTCCTTCGCCTTCTTATCTTCTATTGGCAACAACATGTGTGTTCGGTCATTCTTCTCAAGTGTGTAGGTGTTTTTCCTCCCATCATGTATGACATTTCTGTCAAACTGCCATGGTCTTCCCCACAAAACATGACAGACATCCATGGGTGTTATATCACATAAAATCTCATCTTTGAATCCTCCTATTTTAAATTCAATTTGGCATTGTTTACTTACCATTACCTGGTGTCCTTTTTGTAACCATGAAACTTTATACAGATTTGGATGTGCAGTAGTCTCCAACTCCAGCTTTTCCACCATCTCTATGGACACTAAATTATCAATGCTTCCACTGTCTATAATCACCTTGCAAACTCTATCCTTGGTCTTGCAAGCAGTCCTAAACAGACTGTTTCTCTGTACTGGTGCTTCCACCTCCTCTGATTTCAAGAGAATTTTCTTCATCATGAGGGATTTTCCATCTTCAACTGCTTATGCTTCAACATTCCTCCTCTACGCTTCAGAAATGTGAGATTCTCCTCCTCCTTACTTTTTCTCGGGACATTCCCAAGACATATGCCCTGTCTTTCCACAGGAATAGCATCTTATCTTTCCTCCTCTGCCTCTTCCTCTTCCTCGAGAAAAAGAATTCCTTCCACCATACTATCTCCCTTGGGAACTTCCTCCTCTCTCTATATGATTTTGAAACTTTCCAATCTCAGATTTGGGCTTCTGGGCCTTGTCATGGACAATTCCCTTACCTCTGCTTGGGCTTCTTCCTCTGCCTCGTTGGCTTTTTTTTTCTGGCCAATTTCTCCTCCGCTTTCAGGGCATCCTGATAAGCATCTTCAACTATCCTCATAGTCATCATGTTGATTTCATATCTCGAGACATTGATGTATCTAGCAACCTTCTCTTCATCACTTTCACGGTGTCCAGCACTAATGTTCAACTTATAAAACTCTTTTGTGTACTCCTTTACTGTCAAACCCTTCTGTCTTAGGTTCTATAGTCTCCTGAACAGATTTATTTGGTAGTCTTTGGGTATGAATTTAGCCTTTAGCTTGGCTACCATTCTGTCCCAGCTTTTAATTTTCTGTTTGCCTCTACTTCTTCTGCCAGCCTGTAGTTCATCCCACCACAGTGTTGCATGCCTTTTTAGCCTTGTGACAACATGTTTTACCTTCTTCTCATCATCGACCTCCTCATAGTCGAAGTATTTGTCCATCACTCTTATCCAGTCCAACAACTCTTCCACATCTAAATTACCTTCATACATTGGAATTTCCATTTTGGCTCTCGCTCCCATTTTTACAACTCTCAGCAAGCGTTCTTCTACATCATCTTCTCCTCCAGCTCCTTCAACTTCTACTTCTTCACTTTCGGCCACACTGATGTCACCTGCATCTAGTGCTCTCCTCTATGCAGTTTCCATGGCTTCTAACCTTGCACGAAGTCTCCTCATTTCCTCCTCCATTGTTGGATTCGCTACAGGTCTGTCCTTGCGTCTTCTTGGCAGTATGGCACTAAGATTTCTTCACACAGAGCTTAAATTATGGCTCCGATACCACTTAACGCAAACCCCCTGCCTCTCCCAGGGTCTGTGCGACCTCTCGGTCAAGGATCGTTCAACTCTGAGTTGAATTGGCTCTTAGGGATTCTGTTGAGCCCCAACTGAGTTTTACACATGCCCCTATTAGTTCTCTGTGCAGTTTCTTTGAAACCCGCAGGCACTTTCCTAGGCTTTTTTCCCTTTTTAAAAATTTAAATGACAGGAGCTAGCTTGCTTTGCTAAGCCCCTTTCCCTCATACGACCTTGGGTTGTGACCTAGGGCTTAACCCAAAAGGTGCTAAGCCTCTAGCAACCAACCTTTTCTTTCGAACTCTCGAAGTGATATACCCCCGAACTCACGAGATTTCTCCACGTGTTCGTCCCCAGGTCAACGGTCAGGATGTGTCCCGCCTTCAAGGCTTCGAGCGACCTCCAGTCTACTCTCCCTTCTTCCCTTTCTCCCGAAGTGCTCTGCCTCCGAATAAACGATCTGTCGATGTGTGTCCCTCATACGATCAACGACTGTGGTGAACTCCGGCCTTCGGGCTTCGGGGGTTCTTCCACCCTTTCACAAGCTTTTCTCCAAAGTACCCTTCCTCCGAAGTGTGGATCTTGCACCGCGTGTCTCAGTGATCGGGCGGTCACAATTACTTCGTTCCTTCGGGTCTTCAACTGAATGACCCTTTTCTCCTCACAATTCTCACGGAGCTCTAGCCTCCCGGACTTTCGAATCTGTTGACACTTGTCCGCTGTGGAATGAACGGTCACGATCTACCCTCCTCTTCAAGACTTCGACCATCCCGGCTCCTTTCCACTCTGTTAACCTCTGAATCCACTAAGTGTCAAAGGATCTTTAAGGCTATCCTTCGTGCAACTATCCCAAATCTGACGATTGTCAACACTCTGGTAATCCCCCGCTAGATCTCCACCGTAGGTCCTTCAAACTCTTTCCTTAGGTGATTACAGTCACCGACCCTCCTGAGCTTAACTTCCCGAGGTATATGAGACCTCTATCTGCCCTTTTGGTGCGCTCCTCCCGCACTGTAAAACGTTGGAACTTAGAAACTTTCTAAGTTTCCTTCCTCGACACTAATGGTTGCTATCTCTCCTGAGCTTGGTTCTCCAAGATTTTAAAACCTTGGGCACACACCTTGCAACCTTGGAACTCTGCAACACTTGATTGTTCTCCTCTGAGACAAAGAGTCTAAGAACAACTCGGCCTGCGCACTCCTTGCGTGGCTCTGTGCTTTCTCTGTACTACTGCTATCGAAGATTCAACGTTATCTCTCTTGAGCTTCTCTGAGTTAAACTTAACTCTGTCAACGCACTCCTTGCAGACAATGTGCACTCCTTGCACGAGCTCTCAGAAGAGAAACAATTGAAACTTATTCTAACTCCACAGATTTATGTATTTAACCACAAAATGCATTCATAGGCACAAGAACAAGTATAAACAGAGAATTTAAATGAACATAAAGCCTACCATTCATTCAGGTAAACATAGGAACAACAACACCAAACATTTGGATTAAATCTTCTCTATTCTATTCATTCAAGTGATAATATACATAGATACATGCAGTCCTCCACTGCTCCTTCAACAACTTATACAATCCTCTCTAGCTCTCAACAACAACAATTCTCTCTCTCTCTCTCTCTCTCTCTCAGAAATGACAACTATCGCAAATAAGCAGCAACCAACTTTCACAAATGAGCAACAACCCCTTCTTTGAGCATAAGATACACATATATATACAAGGGATGATTCATCGAGCTTTTTCCCCCCAACAACCTAATTGCTATCCTATCGGGATTTATGAATCCACCTACTAAGGACTAAGACATTAATAGCATTTACAAAGAAGATAAAGGTTGATGCACAACCTTTGTACCATACATCCTTTACATTAAAGTGATACTGATCCGAGAGGATCTTTGGGGATGGCCTCAACCTCCAATCATTAATTACATTTCTTTTCATAAAATTTCAAATTCAAAAAGGTGTGCTCTCCTTTGTAGAATCCAAATCAGCTCCATATATGTGTTGGTTGATGTGTCTCCCTCCAGCCTGTCCTCCTCTTTAATGCTGATGTAGATGGTCATGCATCACATAAGCTACTGCAACAAAGATCATGACTAGCACCTACTATGACAGTGAATTCCCTTACTTCAATTTCTCAACATTCATCCCCCAGAAGAATGGTTAAACCATTGATCTATAGAACCATGATTCAAATGCAAAATTGAACAATATTCCTATATATTTTGAGTGTCGAGCATCCACCACCTATCAATAGGCAAGGCACCATGTCACAATCATTGACCTTTGACCTTTGGCCTAACTTAATGACCATGATGGCTTCCACTAATCAATGGGCCCCTTACAATTGTGTGCCAACCCACGAGAGGAAAGCATGTCACTTTGGAGGTTTGAACCGTAGCGGGGGCAGTAACAACACCTCGCATTTACAATACCTAGTAAGCCCCCTTAGACAAACCATGACTAAAAATGACAAAGATTTCTCCCCGACAATGATAATAGCAAAGCATAAGAGCTCCAAAACCCTAATGGGAGAAAACATTGATATGGAGGTCAAACCCTTTCCCCCTTTCCAAGGGTATATTTATAAGGAGTATTGACTTGCCACTCGTCACACATGCCCCATCCTTTATTCTTTTCCTTTTTAAGGAATAATTATGCTTTTATTTTTACTAATAGCTCATGGGCCTTTTTCCATTTATACATGTCTATAATTCAAGGGCCCTTTATGAATAAATTTGAATAATGGGGCCTTACCTAATAAGCTCCCATTTATTTCAATACAACAAAGCATACATAGTTTTAATAAATTATCACTTTATTGACTAGGGAGTTGTGATTGAAGTATTACACAACATTTGAGTAATCAACAATCATGATGCACTTTACACTCTTGTTACTATGTTAGCTAACCTATTCTTCTTCTCATTTTCGAGATACAAGACAACCAAAATTCTTCAAATGCTTAATCTTTGGCTTTCTCCCATGTCATGCCTCAAATGCAATGTTCTTCTCTAATATTGTAATAGGCAATATTTCTTTCACACAAGTCACACCCACATTTGCCTCTTCCCAAATGGCGTTTTTGTGAACTAATAACATTAAACCTCCACCTAACATCTTATGCTAATGGCATGCCCTTCCTCTCCATGAATCCATTTTGTTCAAAGTCTATGGAGCATAATGCTTCAATATTTTACTTCTTCAATAGTGTAGAAGTTCTTGAATGCCTTAAAAGCACACTCATCCCCTTCATTTTATGTTAAACCTTTTTAGCTTTTCTGCAAAGGCTTCAAATCACTTAAAATTTTCCAAAACATCCAACTTGTTATTTGGAAAACAGACAAACATCCTTCGAGAGAAATCATCAATAAAACAGCTAATACTACCACAAGACAATGTTTGCACAAGTATGTGAATGCCTCAACATGCCAACTCCATTTGATTTCTCAATATGGACTTTCATACTTTCAAAAAAGATGTCTACATTGCTTTCCCAAGTTACAGGATTCAATCGGCTAATACTACCACAAGACAATGTTTGCACAGATATGTAAATGCCTTAATGTGCCAACTCCATTTCATTTTTCACTATGGACTTTCATACTTTCAAAAAAGATGTTTGCATTGCTTTCCCAAGTTATAGGATTCATTAATGCTCAATATCAACAACAAATGTAACTCAAATCCTTCAACACGCTTCTCCTTCCTCAAGGTCTCAAGCAGATATAGGAACCCAGCCATCGCCCACTTATGAGCACATATGAGTAGGGAACCCATACTTTCAAAAATGATGTCTACATTGCTTTCCCAAGTTATAGGATTCATATATGCTCAATATCAGCAACAAATGTAGTTCAAATCCTTTAACCAACTTCTCCTTCCTCAAGGTCTCGAGCAGATATATGAATCGAGCCATCACACGCTTGTGAGCACATATGAGTAGGGAACTATTAATTAGATTATAGGGTTTTACACTAGTTTATAAAAGACTATGTCAACTATGAATTGGAGGAATTCTTATTAATTATTTCAGTTAATAAATTGTTGGTTTTTAATATGTTTTAATGTTTTGGAGATATGGTGAACTTTGATTATGTATATTTCGGTATGATTGTATTGGCCTGGCCTTATAAAAGGAGGATGATGGAAAAGAATATGTGCATGTGTTCTTCAACATATCCTTAAGTAGTTCTCCTGTTAGGGATGTATCATTTTGTGATGGATGGAATAGAATGTGTGCATGTGTTATTCAACATATCTTTCGGTAGTTTTATTCTCTTTGTTGTTTTCTATTTGGCATTCAACCTGTTAGGAATGTATCATTTTGTATTAGAGCAGTACGCTCATGGCTTTCGTAGCCAATCAAGAAGAAGCAAGGGATTCGCTCCTTATATAAGGCTTCCGCAACCTCTTACAAACAGGATCCACTCCCTCTACAAGCTTCCGCAACCTCTCACAAACAGGGATCCACTCCCTCCACAGGCTTTCGCAAACCTCTCACAACTGGTGATCCATTTCCTCTACAAGCTTTTGCAACCCAGCAACAAGGTATCCACTCCCTCCTATACAGGTTTGCATAACTTCTCTCACGCTGGGATCCGGTCCCTCATCTCAAAAAAATTCAAGGGGTAGCATTGGGCCCTCAAATAAAATAAAATATACCTTGTTAAACTGAACGACGCCATCCTCTATCAAGACCATGTCAACATATTTCAACACTCAATCTGACATGCCTAAACCAACCAAGATCATTTTGGCAACCTTTCATTTAAAATATCTTGTTGCTCATCTGTGGGAGCAAGTTAAGGAATATGGGAAGTCTCCCCCCTGCATAGAATTAAATGACGATGCAACCACACCCACTAGCTACAAGTCAGCTTTTGGGCCAAACAATATTACAATACTTCGAGCTCTTTTCCAAACTTCAAGTTCATCTTGCCATCTCAGAGCAAGTACTTATTATTAAATTTAATTATGGATCATTGATTATTTATGTAATTAAGTGGCTACGGCTACCAGTTCTACTTTGTCTCTTCCCTTTCAACGAGCTCGGGCAACAAACGCAAGTTGGCCAAAAACCTTTCTCTTTAGGTAGATCCAGTTTGTTTACCAACAATCTCCCCACCTCCACACCCTGTGTGAAAACTCCACCATCTACGCCACAATGCCCAGGACAGTATCGCAGCGTCCATAAATGCACCACTCACTCCACCGATTATTGTCAAACATTGCAATGCCCCAGACGTATGAAACCATTGTTTTCTGAACCACAAAATGCTCCCTCTTCTCCCTTTGACGCATGATCGAAGTGGATACCCCATTGAACTGGATCCAAGATTAGTCCTCATGGCATGTGATTATCACCCTACGGACCATGAGTTGTTGTTTACCCATAAATGCCATGTTAAGGACCACATCGCCTGCCTTATTCTGCATAAGAACAATCAAAAGAACCTTGTCTCTTCCGCCTTAGTCAAAGCGTTATTACTCCCCGTCACTGCTCACCCTGCACCATATCGCCTTGGCTGGGTCAATGAAGGAGGACAACATTTGTTGGTCTCTCAGAAATGCGACCTTGTTTTTTCCATTGGACCTTACTTTAAAGACACCATTGCCTGCGATGTTATCCCACTTGATTGCTCGAACCTCATCCTAAGAAAGCTATACCAATTTGACCACTATGCCCAATATGATGCTCATCATAATACCTAGACAATCACAAAGGAGGGCTAGCATTCTTGGTTTCGTTTTTCTGTAGCTCCACCATGTATCTCAAGTAATGATCTAGTCCACCATGTCACTCTACACAAGTGTCTTCATTTTTGCATTATCCCACAAGACAAAACCATCTTGAATATTCCAAAATCGATCTACAGAAGTACCACATGAATTTATTTATGCTCTAGATGGGAAAGATTAGGATTTGAGGCATCTCAAGATGGTGTTAATTTTGTCAAATTTGGGTCATCAACTTTTGATTCATTTTTTTGTGCCTTAAACTACATTTTTGGGCATGGTGCTCAATAAGGGTTATTGTAGGCTTACCTCATCCAAGGAGAAAATTGTTCCTCTCATTGAGATCTTTCCAAGAAGCTATCATGCACCTAAAATGGAGTTCAAATGCAAAAGGGATGGCTCTGACAAGGTAAAGGTCCAAATATTCCTCAAATGTCCAAGTGGCAACCATGTCAACTCACCATAATTTGAATATGGAGACTTAGTAATGTTATTGCATGAACTAGCACCCTTGTGAAAAGTCCCAACGCAGGTGCTAACTAGGGCAACAATATGGGAAGTGCACCACTATTACCTCAATACACTTTCCCCTACACTTTATGCCAACTCCTAGAAGCCAAGGGGGGTATCTCAATAAATGAAAGTAAACATCTTCAAGTGAATTAAAACCATGCAAATGTGTGATTTACTTTAATGAATCCACAATATATGTAACAAGACCATGCACAAGGATTCCAATAAGTGATCACAATGCTCTAAAAATCTACAACTAGAAACAATAGCATGAACCACAATTATATCCACTTGAAAGAAAGGTTTGGAGCAAGTGGATGAGTGTGCCAAATCTGATGTGTGAGATAAACAATTTAGCAATTTCAGATTTGCATTTAAGTCTGTCACTCTACAAATAGAACTTCCAAGAGGTTAGAACCACTTCAAGCTACTTTAGAGCACAAAGAGTGAAGACATTTAGCATAAATCAAAGGTGCAATGTGTGCTTGTGTTTACCACTTGATTATATGTTAATAGAGGACAAGCTTAGGGCTGCCCTTCCACTTCTAAATCTGTTTTATATAAGGGCCCCATGCAATGAATGGAAATTAGGTATATATAAAGGTCAATATAGACATTATCGAGGGGATGGATATATGATTTAGTTGAATGGATGTACTTGAGTTATTTGGAGGAGGTTCTCCTGATATTTAAAGAGTTATTGTGTGACTCATCTCTATCGTCCAACGTTACTAGATTTGCCACATCAAGCATTGTACCCACACCTGAATCATTTAGGATCCACGGATTCACCGATATCGATTTGATTCTTCCATTTTTGGCTTTTTTTTACCACATCTGTTTTTGAAAATAAGATCCATTCCGAAGTTTGTGGGTGTGGTTCCGGTTTCAAAAATCGTTTATGTTGATGGAGGAATCAATTCCTTCAATAGGAACCAATATTAAAAATGTTGTTAAGATTCCCTGGGTCAATGGATTTTAGGTAGTTGATATAGGATATATAAAGCATATTCTTCTATATTTGTGGCACTTAAATGTCGTTGGTGTATTTTTTGGTTTCTACATCGTATAAGCTTTTGCATCTGCCACATTTCTTGTGCTTAACAACTTGACTTAAAATTAGTATAAGAAATGCTACTAGAAATTCCTTGGTCATCTTCCTTCAACAAAGTTTAATCAATGTTTTTAACTGTATATATAAGCATACTTCTAAATATTTTTTATTGCCTAAACTGTTGTTACTTATTGGTTGTTAGCATATTTTTTTCCTTTTTTTCATTGGGTGCATATCCTATGTCTCTTGTACCTAGCAACTATGTTTGCAAATACAAATTTGATCAAGAAAACAACAAAGTTTTCCTAGAAATTTATATGAAGGAAAACCATAATTTTGAGCAAGCATTTTACAAGGAAGAAGCCTTAAAGACAATTTTTCTGGGAAAATTACTCATTTGGGAAGAGTTCTTTAAGAGTCTTCCTTACAAGAAATCACTAGAAAATTCCATATGAATGAGAAACATTAAGGAAATTTAACTCCAAGTTTAAGCACAATGTAAATACAAACACTTTCGATAAAAGTTGCCAAAATCTAACTAAAGCCAACATGTAATAGCATTGTCATGAATCATTGACTTTTCTTATATCAATGTTTGGCACTCACCTTAAAAGTAAATTTTGTACATGTACTTGAAAAATGCAACAAGAACAAAAACATGTTTTTTTACCATTAAAAATATTATGTTCAATGTGCTAGAAAACAAACTGCAATGTTATTATGTGCATACTAGATGAATTTGGTCCTGTCACATCCCCATAGTGTACGTACCTGAATCTTGCGATTGTGCACCTCTTGAGGGCATGCGACACCACGACGTTTCTCACTTGGCTACTTGGAAACACCAAGGATACTTCGTTCGGACTATGCCTCTTCACCAAGAGCATACCCATACTCCATTCTAGGCTACGGGCAAGTCACACTCCTACTCTAGTGCAACTCTTGTAGACATAGACAATTTGTTAACAATCTTAACACTTGTTCATTTAATCACACATCCATGAAATGAAGATAGCACTCAATGCAAAACAAACAAGAGACACACAAATATAGTGTAGGCAGAAAAAAAATGTGCCTAACACCCGACTAAGCCTTATTATTGCAAAACAATTACAATATGAGCAGCACTGGCCGGTTTACAACTTGGGGAGAGTCACACGACTCGCCTCACCTCACCAAGACACTCATACACATATTCGTCACACCAAGACTTGTTCGTCGTAACATCTTTCACAACTCATGTGGAGCACCCGAAACGTGCGTCCACCATAGACTCAACTCAGTGTCTCTTCTCTGTCACAAGAATTCACACATACCTACAATTTTGTCTCATAGCTACCTCACCCAGACCTGTGACAAGACTTTCCCAAACTCAGCCAAAAAGAAGGTCACCCCAACTTTGTCCACAAAATCACCTTAAGACAGCACAATTCCACCCATGTGGAGCAACTTGGCTCCATGAGGGAGCTCGCTCCTCTTTGTCCAAGTCTTCCTCAAAATCACAGAGTTGATCTTGCTCTTCTTGTTGTGTAAATATGCCCTTCTTGGTTGTGCACCCTTGTTCTCTTGTATGGACTCCAAAGGTCACCATTGTGAACCATTGCGTCCTTTGGGTGTGTCGCGCCCCTTCGTGAACCATCACGCCCAAACGAATCGTCGCACCCCTTTATAGACCCGATGTGCCCAAACAAACTTGCGCGCCCATCAACCATCGCATCCCTTGGGACCGACGTACCCCAACGTTGGTGCACTCCTCATGTCGACGCGCCCCAACCTCTTTGATGAGGCCCTTCTCTTGGTTGCTTCCGCCCATGCTTCGCCTCATGCTTGGGAAAGCCGCTTGGCACATTCACATGACCAAGGTGCTCACTTTCCCAATTAGTGTGACTCTTGGGTGTCGAAGCAACCCCAAGTTTCGTCTCCTTGAGGACTTGGGCAAGGGTCTTCGTTCTCTTCTAGTCAAAGACCTTACATCCTCTCCCACATTAAGTCATTGTCATCCCCGACAAAATCCACAAAATCTATGATCTTCAATCTCCACCCAAACTCATGCCCCTACCACAACTAAGTCTGTTGGAAACCCCAAGTTTCATGCCAACTGGAAACCCCAAATTAAGCCAAAGTGGAAACCCCAAGTTTCCAACTTGCACTGCAATCATCTGCAACCTATGCAACCATCCACACTGCCCTTTTCCCAAAATTGTGTGTGACCAATCTGTTCGCTACGATGGAAAGACATCTCTTCCCCAACTCTATTTGCAATTCCCAAGTTGCCACTATCTCACTACGACGATCACACTCTATTCTGTTGTTGTTGTCGCCTCCACTGTTGCAACCTCAATCAAAACATGAAAATGTCTAAGTGTTGAACTCCTGTGAACTTGTTGTTGCACCCATACTTCAACCAACTCTGTCATGTCTCCGCACACTGCATGTCGCAAGTCCTGCACTGGTCAGGTGATCAATCCAACAATCACGTCCAGTTCTTGAAATGTGCATCTCCATGTCCGAACTTAGTCTTTTCTATTTGCATCTTCGTCAGTGCATCCAACTCCAAAGACTAAGGCAAGTATTCACCCTTGCCTCACTGTTGCCACACCTAATCTTCGTAAAGGGGATCACCTGTAATGTCCAAGTGTCGTGCCTCCAAACTTACTAGCATGCCCGTACTCTTGACCCCTTTGTCATGTTGTTGTTCTTGCCCAATTTGTGAACTAGTTGAATGGCTAGTTCAACCATCACACTCCTTGAGTCTGCACACCCTCATGCACAAACTGGTCACTTCCTTCTGCAATTCAGTCCATCCACACAACAACCTCAAACCAAGGCAAGGTCGCCCCTCACCTTGCTGCACTATGAAGTCGCTGCAAAACAAAGTCATACGTGGCAACTTGACTCCACTGCCCACCTCATGGTGCAGTTAGCCAATCTGTTACAAGTCACATAGTCCGCATCACATCCAAGTCTGCGAAGAATCAAGGGAAACCACCTTGCATCTTCTCCGCACATCCAACCAAATCTACCCTTGTGACTCAACTTGCGATGAAGTCCACAAGTCTGTCTCCCTTGGCCGAATGCTCCCCATATTCATCTACGTCTTCGGCTATGAAACAACATGTCTGCTCCAAGAACTGTACGACCAAACTACCTTTGCTCAACTACTTCACCACTAGACCATGCTGCTGCATCTACCTTTCTATGCCTTGGAATGGTTAGGCTTCACCCTCGACCATGTTGTCCAAAGCAAGAGAAACGCCCTCGCCCAAGTAATTTCTTCATGCTACAATATGCCTATCCGCACAATCCTCCAAACCAAGGGAAGTCCTCAACTCACCTCCTTTTCATCGAGCCACCTCTCTAGCATCTATGATGAGTGTGGCCAACGCATCCACGCCCCTCAAAATGTCCCAACGAATTGTCCAAAGTGCTCCAAGTAGAATGAGTTACCTCAAAGAACTTCCATGCCTTAGGCACGTTTGCACCAATACTTCTATCGGCCTCAACCAATGACCCTCCTGAATCTCTGAGCCATCACACAATCATCCACAAGTCACCAATGTACGCTCTGCCTCATCCAATGTCCAATACTAAAGGCAAGTGAACACCACCCAAGTCACTTGGTCTGCGTTTTTCCCATTCAAGTTGATTGCCAACAAGTCTTGGTCGACTTCTTTGTTGACTCCAAGAATATCCTAGAGCGAAACTGCCTTACACCTCATGTAAGCATCCAAATCATGGCACTGTCCTCAGGACTGTCAAATCATCACATGACCCAATAGATCTAGCTAAGGCACCAACGCTCCAAGGTACCTCATCCAAGAGTTAAGCAACTCCTCAAGTCACCTCCACAACTGCATCCAAATCTACTGAAGTCCACCACAGGACTCGTCCAAGTAGGTTGCCCCAAGTTCTCCCCACATTCTCCCAAGTGAAGGTGTCCCAATTGCTACATGACTTCTTTGAATCTGCACCACTTGAGCCACCCTCAAGTCTGTCGGTTTTCACCACGGAAACAGACTACACTTGAACCACCAAGTCATCTAACTTCCCTTCAAAGAACTCACAACAACACTTAGGAAATGCAAGAACTCAAACCCAACCATACCTTTCCAACAACATCCTTGGCTGCAACCATGGTTCAAGTCTATTATCTTGGACCTCCGCTTTCCCAATCCACTGACTCTTCGCATGAACTCCCCTCAATCACTGTCCGTAGCTACACAAACCTGCAAGCACCTTCACCGCGATACAAGCTAAGTCCATCCGTCCACTTCAGAAATAAATTTAAGTCCCAAACTTCTCATGCAACCAATCGAACTCATCTCCAATGTTTTTCCATCTTTGCACCTTGATTGCTTCCACTTCAAGGCACCATGCACGCACAACTTGACTGTCAATTCATACTGTTATTAAATGACTTGCGTAACTATGCGAAGAGTCACCTTGTCTGAAGGTTGCGGTCGACCCACTTGTCCAACAACCCAACTCAACTATTGTTCTCGACGATGCACAACATGAAGATGTCATGATGAAAATGTGCCCAACCAACTACCTTGTTGCAAACCTGCTCTAGGTCGCATCAAGTCGTCCAACTCACCCAAGTGCTTCCACTTGTTGCAACCTAGAATTGCTCCCCTTCGCAATCACCCTCTGCGATCACTTCTTGGTCAGATCCACGACAAGTCAAGCGTCAAGTACCGGATTCTTTTGCCTTCCCCAAGTGCTCGATTCACCCAACGAACTCTACGCCTGGTTTCTTTAAGGTGCACACAACATGTCTGACACTTACTTCCGTCACAAACCAAACCAACCAAGTCTTTGCCCAAACTATCTCTGTGAAAGGTCAGTCCACCTTATCAAAGCTTCACCAAGTATGTGCCCAAACTGCCTCTGCAATCAAGTTTGCGACAATTCTTGCGATGAGTTATGTGATCACCCTCCCAGTCCAAGTGCTTTGTCTCACCACACACTCTGCTCTTAGTCTATAGAAGGTGTGCGCTTAGATCAACCTTCCACCGCACCATCAACTGGAACCTCTGTCGTAAGTTTGATGCAAAGTCTCTGTGATGAACCAGCTCGCTCCTCCGAACTATTCACCAAGACTACGAACGTTCCCACCGAATTGTCTTCACACCAAACTGCTTTCAAATTTTGGTTTGATACCACCTGTCAATCCCCACAGTGTGCCTTCCCAAATCTTGCGATCGTGCACCTCTTGAGGACGTGTGGCACCGCGACGTTTCTCACTTGGCTGCTTGAAAACACCAAGGATACTTCGTCCAGACTACGCCTCTTCACCTGGAGCATACACATACTCTGTTCTAGGCTACGGGTGAGTCACACTCCTACTCTAGTGCAACTCTTGTATAATTAAACAAGTTATTAATAGTCTTAACACTTAGTCATACATCCATGAAATGAAGAGAACAATTGCAAAACAAACAAGAGATAAACAGATATAGTGCGGGCGGCACAAAACGTTCCTAACACCTAACTAAGTTTTATTATTGTGAAACAATTACAATATGAGCACTATCGACTCGACTTACAACTTGGATAGAGTCACACGACTCATCTCACCTCACCAAGACACTCATAAACAGATTCATCACACCAAGACTCTTCAGTCGTAACATCTTTCGCAACTCCAGCGGAGCACCCCAAACGTGCATCCACCATAGACTCACCGTCTCTTCTCTATCACAAGACTTCGCATAGACCTGCAATTCTGTCTCATAGCTGCCTCACCCAGACTCGGCACAAGACTTCCCCAAACTCGACCCAAAAGAAGGTCGCCCCTCCTTTGTCCACATAATCACCTCAAGGAAACACAAGTCCTCCCATGTGAAGCAACTTGGCTCCTTGAGGGAGCTCGCCCCTCTTCGTCCAAGTTTGCCTCAGAAACGCCAAGATGATCTTGCTCTTCTCATTGTGCAAATCTTCCTTCCTTGGTTGTGCACCCTTGTTCTCTTATATGGACTCCAAAGGTCACCATCGCAAACTGTCGTGTCCTTTGGGTGTGTCATGCCCCTTTGTGAACCATCATGCCCAAACGAATCATCACGCCCCTTTGCAGACCCGGTGTGCCCAAACGAACCTATGCGTCCATCAACCGTCGCATCCCTTGTGACCGTTGCACCCCAACCTTGGTGCGATCCTCATGTCGGTGCCCCAACCTCTTTGGTGCACCCCTTCTTTTGGTTGCTTCTGCCCCATGCTTCGCCTCATGCTTGGGTAAGCCCCTTGGCACGTTCGCACACCCACAGTGCGCACTTGCCCAACTAGTGCAACTCTTGGGTGTTAGAACAACCCCAAGTTTCATCTCCTTGAGGACTTGGGCAAGGGTCTCCACACCCTTCTAGACGAAGACTTTACAGGACCAATGTCCAATAAACATTAAAAAATGCAAATAGGACCAAACATGTTTTCCTACCAATGTGAAATAGTTGTTCTTGATAAGTGTGAGAAAGTGAATTATGGATGATTCATGGAACACTTTTTGAGTTTTTACTTAATAATTTTTAGTAATTTAGTATATACTAGTTGATATGCTTTAATTTTTTTAATTCATATTCATCATTTGAGATTTCATTTATTTGTTTTTCAATATAAAATTAAAATTTATATATAACTTAAAAAAACAGGGTTAGGGTTTTGATTCCCCGATTCCTAATTTCGGAACAAGTGTTGCACTCACACTAGATTCTTCTATAAATTCCAATCACACCCATGATTCATGTAACTTTTCTATTATATATTTGGGAGTTGTATTCCAAGTTCACATCTTATGTACATTTTGTACTATGGTTTATGTGTTATCT
Organism: Picea engelmannii; assembly: GCA_009831015.1. NCBI lineage: Eukaryota > Viridiplantae > Streptophyta > Pinopsida > Pinales > Pinaceae > Picea > Picea engelmannii. The sequence continues at coordinate 145,311 of ML796456.1, forward strand.
TAAATATTTGGTACATTACATCTGGTATTAGAGTGATCAATCTTCAATTTCACTGCCTCAAAGAAGTCATCTACCTTTTTGGCTACAACGTTTTCTTGTGATATTTGAATTGCATGGGACTTATGGGGTTTAAAGAGGACATAGCTAACTATCTTTGGCCCAAATTTCATAATCTTATTCACTATATTTTTAGATTTATACACTATACAAGTTAGGGTTTTTGTCTAGTCCTCAGATCTATCTCAAACATGTATTCTCAGTTAAAAAACAATATGTTTTAAAACTTTAAAATATAGCAATGCACACATAGATTTTGTATAAAACAGAAAGAAAACAATAACATTCACACATAATACTCAAAAATTTACCCTTGAAACCCTTAACCAAGAAAACCAACAACAATTTTTAGAGTCACACCTCTAACTATCATTGTATTAAATTCACCATTTACAATACAATATATATGATTCTACACCATCCAAAACCCTAATCTGTCAACCCAGATTAGATTCCTTAACCCCCCCGCGATACAAAATACAACGCGTAGAGCTAATCGTGCAAAGAATATAAAACATACCCAACATTCTCCCACTTGTTGTTATCTTTGCATACATGGGAGCAAATGATTACATAATCAACAATTCATGGCAACAACGCCCATTGCTCCTCTACACCAAGAGAACTTTTCGATGCTTACAAACTTTGTCAATGAATCTGCAATATTCTTCAAAGTGTCCACCTTCACCAGTGACGCCTTCTTGTCTTCAACCATGTCTTTCACAAAAAGTGATACTAAATATCAATCTGCTTTGACTTAGAGTGATAAGTAGGGTTCTTTTCCAGAAATATTGCACTCATACTATCACAATCTAACCTTACAACGTGTTGTACAAACCCAATACCTGAACACAACTTCTGTAACCATACAATTTCCTTATTCACATGAGTGGCTACCATGTATTCAACTTCTATAGTTGAGAGTGCAACTACACATTGTCCCTTTCTTATCCAACTGATTGATCCTCCAAATAGGTTAAACACATAACCACTTGTATATCTTTTGCAATCCAAATCTCCATCCCAAACTGCATCAACAAATCCATGTATGTCCAACACTCTGTCTGCACCAGGTCTTCCTTGGTAGAAAATTCCACAATCTGTAGTGCCACAGAAATACCTAAAAAACCCTCTTTACAACTATCCAATGCTCCTTCCCTGGTTTTGACATAAACCTCGTCAATACTCCCAATGAATGTGCAATGTATGGTCTAGTACAAACCATTGCATACATCAAACTACCTACAACACTAGCATAGGGAACACAAGACATGTCCTCTTCCTCTTCCTGTGTCTTCAAACATTGATTTGCATATAAATTTAAACCTAAGGGAATAGGGACCTTGACCTATTTACATTCCTACATATTAAACTTTTGCAATATTGTCTCAACAAATTTCCTCTGATTCAACCATAGTTTCTTGCTTGCCTGATCTCTTTTAATCTCCATGCCCAAAATAAAATTTACAACACCGAGATCTTTCATATCAAATTTAGAAGACAACTAAGTTTTTACCTCCTTGATGATTTTTTTGTTTATTGTTTCCAATCAACAACATATCATCAACATACAGAACCACACAAATAAAATGATCACCAACTAATTTGAAATACACACAGTGATCGACTTTTCTCCTTGTGAAATCAAATCCTAAGATGTAAGTATCAAACTTTTGATACCACATCCTTGGAGATTGCTTTAACCCATACAGGGAATTTTTCAGCTTGCAAACCAACGCTTTCTTTCCCTTCACTACAAAACCTTCTCATTGTTTCATGTAGATTTCTTCTTCAAGATCCACTGTAGGAATGTTGTCTTTACCTTCATCTATTATACTCCAAGATAAAAAGCAATAGCAATAGGCAAAATAAATCTAATATAAGTCAATTTAGCAACATGAGAAAAAATGTCAGCAAAATCAATTCCCTCTAATTGTTAATATCCCTTTGCTACTAGGCAAAATTTACACTTATCCACTTTACCTTTTGCATTCAACTTCTTAAACACCTGTTTGCTACCAACGAACTTTCTTCCAGTTAGAAACTCAACTAGATCCCAAGCCTCATTCTTATCCAAGGCCGCCATTTCTTCAACCATGGACTTCTTCAAGAGTTTTACCATACTCTGGATCCATTGCCTCCCTAAAAGTTACAGGATCATCATCAGTAATAGATAAAACAAAACTAGAAAGAAAATCAAGTGAAGTATACCTTTCTGATTTCCTTCTTTCCTAAACCGATCTCTTCAATACTGGAGTATGAGGTTCTTCTTCTTCTTCTGATCCATGTTCTTCTATTGAGTCAGATTCTTCACCCTCCAACTGAAACTCTATTATCTCTGGTTCCTTTTTTTTTTGGTATGACTTCTTGATTGGGAATATATTTAACCTCTCTAAGGACAACATCCCGACAGTAAACAATCTTCTTAGTTTCTGGATTTCAAAATTTATAGCCTTTTATACCATTTTTATAGCCAATAAAGATACAATTTTCAACTTTGTTACCCAACTTACTTCTATTTTCCTTTGGAACATATAATAATAATAATAATAATCTAATTTTAAGGTCACAACCAATCCAAACACCAAATTGGTGTATGCGACCCCCTTGTTTGTGGGACAAGGGACTCCCTACACACAATAATTTGACTACTAAAGTCTACGGATGTATACATACCCTACCCCCCTCTATATTTGAACTTGTGACCTCTTAGAGGGAAACACATGTTCTTAACCATTAGGCCCACTCAAGTTGTATATACATAAGAATCACATGTTATACATAAGAATCATGACCAAACACTCTAAGATGTTCAAGAGAGGGTTTCTTACTAGTCCATGCCTCATGCAGAGTTTTGTCCACCAACACTGATGTGATGAGGGTGATCTATTTAATAAATAACATGCAATACCCACTACCATTTCCCAGAATTCTTGTCCAAACCCAACACCACTAAGTATGCTCCTTGTTTTTTCCATCAATGTCCTATTCATCCTTTCTGCAACCCCATTTTGTTGAGGTGTGAATGGAGTATTCTTTTTCATTGTTATATTGCACTTCTTACAAAATTCCTCAAATTCATTCCTGCGAAACTCTCCACCATTATCTTTCCTCAACATCTTTATTTTCTTCTCTATTTGATTCTCCACAAGAGCCTTAAACTCTTTAAATTTACCAAAGACCTCAAATTTCTTTCAGAGGAAATAAATCCATGTATTCCTCAAGAAATCATCAATGAACGAAACATAGTACACAGATTTACCTAGTGATGGAATGGGAACAGGTCCAAACACATAACTATGTACTAATTCTAAGATCCCCTTTTCTCTTGTAGCACTCGATGAGAATATGACCCGATTATGTTTATCATATATGGAATATTCACATAAATCAAAATCTAGTGCAATCAAAGATACCGTTAACCATACATTTACCATGTAGTGCTCGAAGGCCCTTCTCTCTAATATGTCCCAGTATTTGATCAATGCCATAGAATTATCTTTTTTCCAGAGACAGTAAGGGTTTTTTCTTCTTCATCTACACCCTCAGGAAAAACAAAATTGTTACACTCATTATTGATAGTGATTCCCAACAACTTGTACGGAGTTCCATTCCAAACTCCCATCATCAACACCATTGCTCCTCGAACAATTTTGCAGGTTTCATTTTCAAACACCGTGTGTACATTTGCATCACACATCTTACTTACAAATATCAAGTTTCTGACCAACTCTGGAATGTGCAAAACCCCAAGGAGTGTTCTAATCCTTCCATCTGTGAGCAACAACTTGAATTTTCCCCTTCTTGTGATTTTAGTTGTCGATTCATCCCCTAGGAAAAAGTCACCTCCATTATACTTTCATATTCACAAAACCACTCCCTGTGGGGAGTCATGAGAAAAGAAGCACCTGAATTTATCCACCATACATCATGATGTGCATGTGTGCTTGAAGAATCCAAGTACACATCCCCTCCTTCCTCTAAGGAGGTTTTCCTATCTGTGGAAGGAACATCATTAGATCCCTTCCCTCTCTCAATACTTTCAGATCTACAATCCTTATTGTAATGCCCAATTTGACCATATTTCCAGTATTTACTTAAGGATTTTCTTAGAGGTTTAAGATCTACCTCTAGATTTAGATCTCCCACTCGAAGAATTATTTTTATTCTATCCAGGAAACATCCTCTTACAAATAAGGCATCCCTGCTTTGACTATCCATGGTTTTCCTCCCCATTTCTTTCGATAACAAAGATGAAACCACATCATCAAATTTTAATGGGGTTGCGTTAATTTCAATAGCTAAAACCAAACTGTTCCATGAATTTGGCAAAGAACACAGTAAACTAATGCATTTATCTTCATAAAAAAATTTAATGTCGATAGGCAACAACTGACTTACCACAATATTAAAAGAATTTGTATGCTCTATCACTGAGTCTCCATCATTCATCCTCAAGAGGTACAACTTCTTCCCAAGAAAAAGTTTTTTTACTAGGGACTTATACTGATGCAAAGCCCTTAACGTATCCCATAATGCCTTGGCTATAGCTTCTCCCGAGACATTCAATAACAATGAATCTAAAAGACAACCATATTGTGCTATTTTCCTTCCTGTCCAACTTCATCTAGTCTTTCGTCGACATACATGTAGGTGCAATACCAAGATCCAAAGCGACCCATTATTCTTTGTCTACCAAAAGATCCTCCATCTTTAGCCTCCAAAGCTCAAAGTTTTTCCCATTAAATTTATTGATATTGATTTTAGAACTACTCGCCATTTTCTTTCACGACAAGAATCACCATTGTAGAGATCCCAGTGAAACTAGGTTTATCACTAACTCAAGATAATTAAACCCTTAGCAACAAAGGCACCCCCCTAAAGCCAATAACTGCTCTAATACCAAATGTGTGTTTTAAACCTTTACATTATAACAATGCACACACATATTCTTTATAAAACATAAATAAAATAATAACATTCACACATAGTACTCAAGAATTTACCCTAGAAACCTTTAACTAGGAAAACCAACAAAAATATTTAGAGGTGCACCTCTAACTTTCATTGTATTAACTTCACCATATACAATACAATATATATGATTCAGTGGCATCTAAAACCCAAATCTATCAACCGGATTAGATTCCTTAACCGAAATTACAATACAATGGGCCAAAAAATCTTTGGCAAAAAACCTCCCAAAAACAACTAAAAAAAATTTCTAGGGGTTCTGCCCCGAACCCTTGGATACCCCCTGTGACTCCCCGCCACAACACACAATGCATGGAGCTAATCGTGCAAATAATATAACACATACCAAACACAATCATCAATGAAGCTAGCAAAGTCCAAATTTGAGTACCACATATGCCATTGAAAACAAGACAAATCAAGTTTCCTTTGGTTCAAATTTCAAACTCGAAGTTATGAAATTGGATGCGTGAAATACTCTACAAGTGCATTTTCATCAAAGGTGCCAAAATCAACAAATTTCGGGAAAGTTATCATATTTTTTCTTTGTACATCAAAATTTAGTGAAACTTGTGGCATTGCAAAGAAGATATACCAAGATATTGTGGGTTAAAATTGTAGATTAAGAGGTGCAAAAAATTTAGATTTACATCACATGCAAGGTTGACCTACAAGATAGTCCCCAAATCAAGGTTTTAAAAGGTATGTTAAGTTAAAATTAGCATAAATTTTGATTTAACATTCCAATTGAGGTGATTCAAAAGCCATTGGAAAGAGGAAAAACAAGAGAATATATTGGTGTGTTTTGTTTGATTAATTAGGATAATCATTGAATTTTTAGAAATTATAATCTAAGGATTTTGGGTAGACCCCAAATAAGAACCAATGGTAATACCTAACTTTAGAGGAGATGAAGATGGAATTGATCCTGAGAACATTTCACTATAACACATTCCAAGGAATCTATTAGATACAAGATGATATGACCTTAAGGGGGGCATATGTGGGGTTAACAATTAAATGTATATGTAATGGGGTAGATGTATACATAATAGAGATCAACCTAATAATATTAAATAGGCCCACATGTGCAATGAGTGAGAATAGGTATATTTTAGAGGTAAATAATCATTATAGAGGGGATGATTATATGATTTGGTCAGGTGGATGTACTTAGGTTATTTGGAGGAGGTTCTAATATTTAAGGAGTTATTGTGTAACTCATCTATATTAGCTATTTGGGAGTTGTGCTCCATGTTCACATCTTGTGTACATTGTGTGTTCTTTGGTTTATATTATCTTTGGTATTTGGTACATAACACGAGAAGATGCACAAAGGTGGATTCATGATTTTCTCTAACATACTCTTCATGGAAACCAGGAGCTCTACAAGATCTTTTGTTGGGAGTACGAATTCTAAGAAATCAACCCAAGTGTTTTATTCATCCACTGCACAGGAATTTCCCAAGTTTCCCACAGTAAGCACAAATCCCTAGTTTTTAACAAACCCAAAGTGAAATTCAATCATGTAGTTCCACTAAGTGAATCACTTAGGATGAGTTTAACTTTTCTCATCAATCGCAAGTAGGGGCCCTTGTTTCTAAAAGATGGATTCATTGATACACAAAATGAGCCATCACGCATTTATGAGCACATATGTGCACAAAACTATTAATTAAATAATAGGGTTTTCCCATCTTTTGTAGAAGACTATGTCCACTACGAATAGAACAAATTCTTATTAATTATTTCAGATAGAAGGTTGCTAGATTTTAATATATTTTAATGCTTTGGAGACATGGTCAACTTTGATTTTAATATAAAGATTTTAATATATTCTTCAACATATTCTTGAGTGATTTTATTCTATGTGTTGTTTTCTCTTTGGAATACACCCTATTAGGAATGTATCACCAATGATTATGCTCCCATGTTCCCTAATATACAATGTCAAGTGACAACTCTGTTTATTTGCATCAACAATAACTTCCAAAGATAACTCCTAAAATTATGTATAAATATTGTACAAGTTATAATCCCTTTTCCCTTCAGCAACAATATTTCCATCTACACTCCTAAAAGTGAAATCAACTAAATTCAACTACAAGAGTACATTGACATCGACAATATCACAAACAACAAATCTTTAGTCAAGGTTGACACATGTAAGATATTCCAAACTTCCTTGTACAAAACATTTAGAAATTGAAATGAGATAACCCCTTCACTGACTATATCGTGCTTGTTGTCATAACCAAAAATGACATTTATGCCTTTTGAGATAGAATCATACTCGAAAAACTAACCTATCTTAGATGCCGTATGTTCAGTTACTCTAGAGCCAAGGTACCAACATTTCTTGGATGTTTTGTTTATGTTTGTTTCCATTGAGAGTAATTCAGCAATACCAATTCAAGCAACAACATTAGCTTTATCCATCTTCTTCTTACCAATCAACTTTGGACATGCCTTCTTGATGTGTACTTTTTCACCACAATCATAGAAATTAATCATTGTGTTCTTTCTCTTAGAACCTTTATTTTTCTTGAGTTTATGTTGGTATTTGCACAAATTTCCCTCTCCTTTCTTCTTTCCTTTGCCTTTACTACCTTTCCTTTGTGTTTACTAACTAATGAATACAAGGTTGATGTTCCCTCTATGATTAGTCTAGTGTCTTCTCTCCTAACTTCATGCAAAAGGATTGTGTGCACCTTATGTAAAGTCAAATCAAACTAAGTTTCCAAAGCCACAACTATACTTTCATAAGACCCTAGCAAAACTTCCAAGGATGGTAATCACGTCATATTTATCTAAAACTTATAAGTTGCATGCTACCAACTAAACCATTAGGGATTTGAACTAGTTAACATGTGTCATCATAATGCTTCTAAAATGAAGTGTCTTTATTGATTCATATATAGCAACCAAATGATCCTAAGAATATTTAGTTGTTGCATTGCTCACATGCAAAATCACGTTGCCACTAGAATTTAAAATGATGCTTCTAAGAGATTTTCATTCCATGTTTTCCACTTGTTGATTTCATCTTATCCTACGGTCAAATTTGTCTACTTGCCTTCCACAATTGTGTGAAAATACCTTTTCATGAGGAAGATCCTCAAAGTTTCCAAAGGTGAAACCATGATGCCATCAAATCATTCCACTAGCCTCCATTTCTCAACTACTACGATGCATCCATATTCAATCCTTCACTCCAAGAATGTTCTCATACTATCACATACTCACAAACTTTTCTCAAATAAAATCAACATTTATAAAAATGAAGAATTTGGCTCTAATACCATAGAAATAACTTGTTGTATAGTGCATGCAATGGAATACAAGACCTAGTGAAAATCTAGAGATTAACAATTTTACTTTGATACAAAGTATTATAATGGAAAGAAACCCTTATCAATGTTATTTTTTGTGTTTATGTTAATTATAAAAACGACGACTTTATAATTCTAAAATCAATTTCTTATTCTCACACTCTACAATTTGGAATACATATATAAAATATATAGAATTATAACAATGATATTTGGTAAGTGAAACACACAATCATTATTACTATCAAAATTTCTTTCGAAAAACTACATGCCGACATTAAGCTTTTACACTACATATTTTCACACAATAATGGAATTACCAAGCTTCATACAAACACCACCATTCATCCAGATGCATATGGATAATTTTTTTTCTTTTTTTTTTTCTATTTTTTTTTAGCATCTAGCGGAATCGACAATTGGGCGGTCTCGTACTCACGTGACACGCAGTCGATTTCGACCGCTACCACTATAACCTCTAGGTGTCATACGTATGCCCCTTCCACAGGTACGGGTAAGTCGAGGGGATTTGAACTCGAAACCTCATCGAACATAACACTTCATATCACAACACTTGCCAATTGAGCTGCCCCCAGAGGGCTGATGCATATGGATAATTTAAAATGGTAAAAAAGATTACAATTATCAATAGACATCCCAATAAATGGAATAAATCTTACCTCACACTAGATCATAAAATTAAATGACTCCATTGCTTGTACCCCTTTTAGTAATTCATTTTTTAATTTAATATATTTTGCTAATTGAAACATGCTATTTAAAAACAATAAGAAGCATAATTGCAACAATATTTGACAAAAATGTTCAAAGAATAAATAGAATAAGGTTTTTGAGTGAAGTGTGTAAGTGAATAATAAATCATTACATCACGATGATGAAAATTTATAAATGGTTGATGTGAAGCTTACAATTTATAATGAGAATCTAAATGCCTAAAAAACATGGAGAAACATTTAAATTTTAAACATCACTAATTTTTAAGAAAAAACATCATCAACATAAAAATACTCATAGTTAGTTAGTTAAGCATTGACATACTCATTCAAAAAGGCTCAAAGTTACATAATACAACCAATCAATTTTGAGTAGATTATAAATTTTATGAATTGTTAATATTTTAGTTCAATATACTCCATGTCAACTATTTATAACTAATAGTAATTTCTAAAGGGAAAAATTGTTCCACCTTAGTAAATGCTAGAAAATGAGATAAATTAATGGTTGCCCTTGTAATATAAAAAAGAAAAACAAAGTTAAGTCCACAAAAAATTAATATGTATGACAAAGGGAAAAAAAATCCACATTGATCAGTTTTAAAAGTTAAAAGGTAACCTTCCTATTAGCCTCCATGCTCAAGAACTAGCGAGGTGTCTAAAAGTTAGAGAATATTACATATACTCACTCTCTTCCTTAATTTTATTAATCAATTTCATTCATACTCTAGTGTTTGTTTTTTAGTTTTTTTATGTATATTTTTTAGCATTTCAATCTCAATAATAAAAGTGACCTCGTTTTCTATTATTGTATGCATTCATTTTCCTATGTGTGAAAGAAATTCAAAGACAAAGGAATAAGGAGACAATTTCTTGGTAAGTAAGAGAAACTTTTAAAATTTAAAAAGTTGGGGAAAAAGGATAGTTACTATTTAAATAGTATATTGTATATAAAAAATGTTGAAATATCGTAACTGCAAAGAGTATTTTATTTATTATTGAGTCATTTACTTATAGATCAATTTCCTTTTGTGGATTGATCACGTCGGGGTTTATGTATGACCAAATTCTCTTTTGTGGATTGGTCAAACTCTAGTTAATTGATGCTAATTGAGAAGTCAGTCCCTAGGACTAATTAAAGTGGCTTTAGCCACTAGTTGAAGAAGTCGACCCAGCATGGTGAAGAGACACAACCCTAGCGCTCCTCAGCTGGTATAAATAAGAGAGGATAGCTCATCATTCTCTCACTCACTCAAGTCACTAGTGCGCAAGTTTGAAGGAAGTTGTAGTTGTTGAAAGAAGGAGAGAGAGGCGCATTGCTCAGTCTTGGATATTCTCTAGTGTTTGGTTTATTTTCTTGGCATTGTGTTGGCAATCTATATTAATGAAGTTTTTGTTGGGTTTTATCCCCCATGAGGGTTTCCCAGGATAAATGTTGTGTACGTTGTGATTGTGTTTCTTTCAGTGATCCTACTTATGCTATTATTATCTAGTAAATTGAAAAGAACATAATAGCAGCTCTAAATATAACATGGTATCAGAGCTTGACTAAATAGAGCACCTTTCACCGGGTAACCAAAAACGTCACTGTTGCCATACAAGAAAAATAGGGCTTTTTATTGGAAGAGAATTTCAGCCTAAAAACCATCTAGGGAAGTGCACCCTAGCCTAGCGAACTCATTGGCACCTTGAGCGCACATTTTCAGTGGACAGAGCCTCTGAGAAGTCAAACCCTAGTTTTGGTTGGTACCAGAAAACCAAGAAACCATAACCAGTACCAGAAGTACCAGTCCAGAAATGGCGCAAGTCAAGTTTCAAGGGGTAAAACTTGAAATTTCTGAAAACAGACAGCTCCAGCCTACTCGCCTAAGCCCATCGCATCTAGTCCCTGGATCAGAATTCCAAAATTTGAAAGTTGAAAAATTAGGGCTTCCTCATAAAACCCTAAGTTTATGTTGCAGTTGCAGTTGCAGTACCAGTACCAGTTACAGTATCAATTACAATTGCAATGTCAGTTCCTTCATGTTAGTGGGAGCACCAGTTACAATCCCAGCACTAGTTGCAGTACCGGTTGTAGTGAAAGTTTTTGTGAAGTGTTGGGACTATTGTGTTATTGTCCTAGTGCACCTTATCCTAGCAAGATACTGTCAGAGGTATGTACTTACATGTATTTAAAATGCATTATTATTCTAAAGGGTAGTTGCAGTAGAAGGGATCTTTTGTCATAGATCCAGAAGGATCTCAGATCCAACACATTCAGAGGAATAATGCACCTCGAGTTTGATCATTTTATATGCATCTATTCGTTATGACATTATCTTGACATGTAGGTTGTATGTTGAAGTTATGAACATCATACTAACTCTTGGTCAAATTAAAGACAAGATATTAGATTGAGATTAGAGTTTATTCTCTAACTTAGAATTCTGTCAAGATAGCATATTGTCTTAGTACAGAGGACAGGTTGAAGAAAGCACTTGTCATCTTGAGTGAAGGAGACTTGAAATAAAAGCAACACACTCATTCTTGAGGACAAGACTCCAGGTTCCAAGTTTGATTGATAAGATTCAAAGTTGCACATGACAAGTTTGATAACTACCTCATTACAAGTAAACACTATAGTTGAGGTAGTATTCTTTGAAAGTATTATACTTGGTAGCATATGAGCATATTACCAGATACAACTAACATCTCCTCTAGGAGAAACTTCTTGTGTTGGTTAGAGGTTACCATGGAGGAATGTTTGATCACAACACTAGAAGAGTGTTGATCTCATTTTGTATTGTATTTCTTACTTTTGATCTTTGTTTCAGGCAGGTCACAAGTGATAGCTCTAAAGGAGCTATCATGACGATTATTCGTGCTATTGTTTTATTACTATTATCAAAAAAGTATTATTCTTTCTTGTTGTTTTGTTGACCTTGTTTCAGATCATAGGTGATAACCCTAAGGAAGCTATAGTGAAGGTTGTAGAAGGCAACAATTTAGATAAGACATGAAGCAGACTATGTACATGACCATATGCATTCATGTACCAAAGAAGATAAAGAAGAAGCTATTTTTTGAGATCCAGAGTATCTCATATGGAGATTGATTGTAAGGAGCAGAAGGCTCCACAGATGACCGAACATTAGAACAAGAACTCACAGTAGACTTGTTCAAAGGATAATGAAGCCACCTTGACAGGAAGCAGAATTCGTTTGAAGTCTGACTCAACTTTTCATATTTAGACTTGGTATTCAACACCAAGTATATCTCGTAGAGATGATGAAGTCCTTGCAGACTTAGAAGAAATCAAGATTCAGAGTAACCCTGATCTCAGAAAGGCTCAGATGAAGAGACATCTTCTAGGACTAGGAGACAGATGCCATGAGAAGACTAGATCGTAGCTTCAGAGACTTCTAGGAGATATGAAATCTCCTGAGAAGATTCTCTTGTTTCAGTGACAGAGAAGGAAGCCAGTCAGAAAGACTGAGATATGGATTTTTCCGTGAGACTAGAAGGGAAGTCAGTGTTGACTTCCAAGATTGATCTAACAGATCAAGCATGTTGTAGATGTACAAAGACTGAATTGTGTCCAAAAGATTCTCCCAGCAATAAGGAGAAGACTATGATGAGACACTTACTCCACTAATTGAAGAAATAGTTCCAGTATTCATGAAGACAACCGGAACAACCATGATTCATATACAGTATGAGATGCAGGGGGAGAAATCCCCATATTTAAAATTGAGTGGCAGATAGTGCAGTACATTAGTTGGGCCATGGAAACATGACTACAATAGCAGATAGAGTTACCTCCATGAAAAGAGAAGAGTTATCTTAAGTATTAGTTATTGAGCCACTCTCTGTTTAAGATGAAGTTGTTTTCGTAATGAAGTAGAGGAGTTACTCTCAGATTTCAGCAGTCACAGTGAGAATGGAGCAGCCATTCTCAGCTTCAGAGCAGCTGCAGGTGCAGAGTCCTAGTTCTAGAAGGAACAGTTGCAGAAAGAGGAGAGGACATACTCTTAGGCAGTGAGACAAATAGTGCTTTGCAGAAAGCACGAAGAGCTAGAACATGATTGTGCATATTAAGTTGGAGTTGAAGCAAGTGTACCAGGATGATACAATGTGATGTGAAAATTTTGATCTGAAGAATGAAGATAGAAAGGCTCATGTCTGCAGGTTGAAGGAAGCTATGTACGTGTTGAAGCAAGCTCCTAGAGCTTGGTATAGCAGAATTGACAGTTTCCTAATGAGCTTGGGCTTTACCAAGAGTACAGCTAAATTATAACCTTTACTTCGAGGTTATGAATGATGAGCCAGTGATGTTGCTACTATATGTAGATGATGTATTCTTGACAGATGAAGACAATCTCATCACCGATTATAAGAAGAAGCTCGTTGCAGAATTTGAGATGAAATACCTAGAATGATGCACTATTTCCTAGGTCTCGAAGTTCGACAGAGCCCAGAGAATATCTTCCTTAACCAAGTGAAGTATGCAATTGAAATACCGAAGAGATTTGACATGTTGGAATGTAAATCCATGAACACACCCATGGAAACAAAGTTGAAGCTCCTGGTAGATACTTCGTCGGAATTGGTTGATGATGCTCTGTATAGAAAGATTATTGGTTCGTTGATGTATCTGATGAATACCAGGCCAGATATATGTTTTACTATGAACACCTTTGAGTCAGTATCTAGTAGAGCCCAGACGTCTTCACCTTGTAGCTGTAAAACATGTGATGAGATACCTTAAGGGCATGTTGGAATATGGTCTCTGTTATAGTGGAGATCATGACTTTAGACTGATTGGTTATACCGATTCAGATTGGGTTGGAAGTGTTTCTGACAGAAAGAACACTTCAGGATGTTGTTTCAGTCTGGGGTCCAACACAACTTCATGGCAGAGCAGGAAGCAATCCAATATTGCTCTCAACATGGCAGAAGCGAAATACATTGCAGCATGTTCCGCCAGTTGTGAAGCCATATGGCTTCGGATGTTGTTGACAAATTTATTTGATCTAGAGATGGAAGCCATCGTGATTCTATGTGATAACCAGAGTTGTATAAAGATGATGGAGAAACATGTGTTCCATGATAAGTTGAAGCACATAGAGATCTGATATCACTTCATTTGTGATATGATGCTGAGGGGAGCCGTAAAACTCCAATATGTTGGCACAGATGAGCAGGTTGCAGATGTGTTGACCAACCCGTTGTCTCGTGTAAAGTTTGAGCACTTTCGAGACAAGCTTGGTATAGTCCGAAAGGACCTCCCTCGAAAGGGGGAGTAGTGTTGATGATACCATGGTATCCTAACCAATACCGGGTAGCTCAATTATGATTTTATATCCTAGGGGACTGATCATCCCTGGATAGATCCCGAAGTTCTGTAAGAACGGGTTGTCAGAGTACTTGTGCATGTATATGCTAGCTTTGTTCAGTAGTAGTAGCTCCGTTAGGATTTTATATCCTAGGGAATCTTATGATTCTTGGGCAGATCTTTTGGGTATGTCAGAGTACCACGTGGTAGGCTCCATTAGGATTTTAAATCCTAGGGAATATTTTGATTCCTGGGCAGATCCTTTGGATCTGTTAGAGTACCACAAAATGTTGTTTTACTTGCCTCATTCTGTTGCATATGATGTTGATGTTGTTTCAGCCTCGTGCTGATGATTTCCAACCTCGTGTTGATGTTGATGTTGTAATGATGATGCTCCAGCCTCGTGTTGTGATGATGTTGCTCCAACCTCGCACTGTAATGATGTTTCTCCGGCCTCGAGCTATTGATACTTTAGCTTCATGCTAAAGATGGTGATGATGATACTTTAGCTTCATGTTAAAGATGATGTTGATATTACTTTACTCTCATGCTAAAGATGTTGATGATGATACTTTCGCCTCATGCTAAAGATAATGATGATGCTACTCCAGCTCCATGTTGTGAACGATGATGATGATGCTACTCCAGCTCCATGTTGTGAAAGATGATAATATTGATGATGAGAAAACTTTTGATGATTTATAGATGTGCTAATCAGTGTTCCAAATGCTGATGATGTTGTTGAGCTCTCTCTCCCCTGATGATGTTGTATTGAGTAGTGTCCATAGAATACCCTTCTTATTAAGGGGGAGTGTTGAAATATTGTAACTGCAAAGAGTAATCTATTTATTATTGAGTCATTTACTTATAGATCAATCCCCTTTTGTGGATTGATCATGTCGGGGATTATGTATGACCAAATCCCTTTTTATGGATTGGTCAAACCCTAGTTAATTGATGCTAATTGAGAAGTCGGTCCCTAGGGCTAATTAAAGTGGTTTTAGCCACTAGTTGAAGAATTCGACCCAACATGGTGAAGAGACACGACCCTAGCGCTCCTCGGCTAGTATAAATAAGAGAGGATAGCTCCTCATTCTCTCACTCACTCAAGTCACTCATCTAGTGTGCAAGTTTGAAGGAAGTTGCAGTTTCCGAAAGAAGGAGAAAGAGGTGCATTTCTCAGTCTTGAATATTCTCTAGTGTTTGGTTTATTGTCTTGGCATTGTATTGGCAATATATATTAAGGAAGTTTTTGCTGGATTTTCTTCCCCATAAGGGTTTTCCAGGATAAATGTTGTGTACCTTGTGATTGTGTTTCTTTCAGTAATCTTGCTTATACTATTATTATCTAGTAAATTGAAAAAAACTTAATAACAACTCTAAATTTTACAAAAAATAATAATTTTATTCATAATAAATAATCACTAATCACTAATCACTAATCACAATTAAAAAAACAATACTACACTTTGTTACTATAATTTGATATTTAATTAAATAATTTCATAATCATACAATAATATATCCATCCATCCCTCCATCCCTATGATGGCTTTAGCTTTCCTTGCATGTAGATTGGTAGAGAACCATTCCATGACGAATTCTATTATATGTTCAATTTTAAAATTAATTGTACAAACATTTACATGTTCAGGTTTCAAGTTTTAATTCAAGTTAGTATTTTTAAGGTGGGTTTTGGTTCATAGTTTTAATTCAAGTTAGTATTTTTAAGGTGGGTTTTGGTTCATTATTTATATTACACAATGTGAACACCTCTTCTTTGTTGTTTATTATTTCCTTTCTGATTATCATAAGAAATATCGATCATGACATTATAATAATAATATGTAATTATGTAAAATAATTTTGTTCTCAAAACACTAAATTGTAAATTTTTGTGAATTTATAACTATGTACAATTTTGAATTTAAATCTATTATGTCACCATTTTTCTTTGTACAAGATGCTTATGTTTCCCTTGTTGGGGGAGGGAGGTGTCACTAACCCTTAACCCTAACAAGGAATACCTAAACATCTGGGGGACATCCAATTTATATAGGTGATATCTCAAGACCTTGCATTTTGGGGATAATAGGATACATTTGTGAACCATCTCCTACCCTTGGTACTTAGGGAATTTAAGGAATGTATCCCTAAACCTTAGCAATACATCTTAGTGAAATAACACTATTCACTTATTGTTTGAATAATTTATAGTGAAATTGTAAAGAAGAGACGTGAATGTTAAAAAAGGAAGGGAGGAGAGGAGAGGATAAGATAGGATGGAGAAAGAGAGTAAATGAAAATTTCAAGGAAACAAACAAAGGAATTGATTTTTTTTCTTATTTTCAAAATCCATCATACATGAATATATAAGTGTTTTCAACATTGTATGTGGATCCACAACATAACTCAATTATAGAGCTATTAAATCATGACTTCACAATGCAACCACTATTCCTACACATCCTTTCTATAATGATACACATGCATGCTAAATCTATCTTGTCTCCACCCTGCAAGTCCATATACTTTATTTAATTATGATAGTCTATCATGCAAACTTATCTTAACTCAAACATGATAGACACTTTGAATCCATGCATGACATTCTAACTAACACATGCTTATCCTATCACTACTACGACTCTATGCAAAGTAGATATTGATGTTGAATGTAACTCTTATTCAATAATATATTCTTATTCAACATAATATAACAACACTATAAAAAAAAACTCTACTCTTCCCTCTAGCAATCCTCTACACCTATGATGCTTATCCTTCAAAAAAATTCCCTTAATCATGAACCCCTCTCATGAGAGAGTTTAGGCCCATTCTAGCTTCAGTGCCATGTGAGTGTAAAAAAGGAAGGACATAGAGAAAAAGAGAGAGCAAGTAAAATTTTCAAATTAATAAATCACATTTTTTTTCTTATTTCTAAATTACATGTATATATAATTTCTTTCAACATTGCATCTGCATTAACAAAAAAACTACTAAATTATTACTTCATCATGTACTGGATACTACACCACATTTGATATAATAAGCATGTCTCGAAATCCCCGTAGGCTGAGTATTATCATAATATTGGGGGCTCAACAAAAGAGAATCTAGACCCATTTAAGGGCACAATATATCACTCACAAGGAGAGGGTAAATCATTCCTCCCAACCACCCAAGCTACATCGAATGGACAAAGTATGATAAATGGCTATATTATAATAAGTGAAGAATTAAATTAATAGTTAGAATAATAACAAAGTAGTAAGTATTTCTAAGGTAATATTATTAGGTTAGAAATGTAAATCAATGTGAGAGTACTAAAGTACCAAGAAAAAATTAAAATATAATAATGAAATCGGAGTGTTAGCTATATAATAAGAGAATAATGTTAATAATGATATACTAATGTTAATAGTGTTATAGCAGAATAATACAATAGGTAATAATAGTGTTATAATATAATAATACAATACATAATAATAGTGACTAAAGTATAATTTCTATTGTTTAAATTGCATTTCTGAATGCATAAATGGATTATGTGGGCTGAAAAACTCCTGGACACTGGGATTATACAAACTTAGACACTCAAATCTACAGATCCAACCATTCATCACCAGATTTCGAGCAAAATCAAACTGAAAAAGTTACCAGAAAACAACCAAAAGATAAAACTTGTAGAATACTACTAAAAATAAAAATAAAAATAAATAAATTGTAGAGAAGATGGGTTTCTTACTTTTGCATGCTCTGCGGCACTAGATACTCTCGGAGGGCACATGGAGTCCTTGAAATTCTGGTTTATATGACATTATAGAAACCCTATTTATCCAAACGAGTGTTTTTCGCTGTACAAAAAAGTGACATAGAACGTTGTGAAGTGCCTGAGAAAAAGTTGGGGTTGGGGCCAGCCATGTTTCGGGCGCGTAGATTTTTGTATTTTACGTGAAAAAAAATGAAATTTATCATCCGCTAATCTCGGTCGTCTCGTCTCGCTTCCGCGTGGTAAGATTGTTTCCACTTTAGGTGCAGTTTGATCCATCGTTCAGGTCCCGTGATCAACTCCGAGGGAGTGTCTGTAGAAGTAATTTCTGGCTACGGTGAACTAAACTGAACTGGACAAGGTCATTTCTCAGTTGTATAGATTGACTGTAAGAAATAGATTTATTTGAATAGATTGACTGACAGATTGATTGACCTCAAGAATGTCTGCAAACTGTTTGAAGAAAACTCTCAATAACAAGAATCAAATGCATGTTGTTTTAAAGGCAGTAGCGTACATCCAGGGATAGAGACAGGGACAGAGACAATGGGCTCAGCTTGAGGGACAGTGGGCTAACAAAGTACAGGGACAATGGTCTAACAGGGACAGTGGGCAGAGCAACAAGTTTTCAACGGTCAGACCAACAGATAGTGAAGGATTAAGCATAAAACAAAGGGTCAGTTTTGGGTAGAGACTTTGATTTCCCTTAATAGCATCATGACAATGGGACAAGAAACTTTAGAACCCGTGGAAACAAATGATATAGGGCAAGTGAAAATTGCTTCATCAACCAAAACTGAAAAGTGGGTTTGGGTTAATGCCAAACAGTACCGGAGCATTTTAAAACGAAGACTAGCTCGTCTAAAATGGGAGCAAACAAGAAAAAAAAGGTCTCAAAGGGAAAGTACTTGGGTCCTTCGCAAGAAACAACATTCAAACAAGTCCTCTTTGCAAGTATGTGGCAACAAGTCTAAAGGAAAAGGAAAAGTCATTGATGATTATGCCTTATATAGTCCTACATCCAC
>ML796457.1:0-17079 GCA_009831015.1 Picea engelmannii
GCGTTGATTATGTGTCTTGGAGGTCCTAACCTTGCAGGGTAGGATGGGCGGGAGGTCAGTCGCATGTAGTGGTCAGTTTTACTTTCGTTAAGTGTCTGCGTTGTGCACCTCTGCCTAGGGTTGTGTTGTGATAGTTCTCGTTTGGGCGTTCGGCGTTCTTGTGTTGAACCCAGTGTTGAGTCTTGTCGTTAGTCGAGTGGCTTTGTAGATTTAAGCATGATGTTACTTCCACACACGCGCACACACCGTAACACAAAAAAAAAATTTGCACCTGTATACTAGGATAGATGTGGTAACGAGGCGGTTCGTTACAATTTGAACCTGTGGCTGAAAGCAATTTAGAGTGTCTTGGATCCTAGGGGTTTGGCTCAACAATTATGGGTTGGATACACATTTGCGGCTAAAACCCACAACTCAAACAGTGACAACTCTAACCCTAAGGCCAAAACAGTGAAAAAAATCGATTGCCAAAATATTGACAACCCTAACCCTAACCATAATCATAACTCCAAAACAATCAAGATAAAACATCTTGCCAAAAAATTATCCCAAAACATATTAAAAAACCTTCTAGAGCAACTCCTCCACCTTCACCTTTCGGGAGGACGACGTCTGATTCCACTTATTTCTAGCTGAGTGGCTCGGGGTACTCCTTGAATGCTTCATATATGAACTTGTAGAAAGAACCTTTAGGAGGCCTCGACTCGATGGTAAATTGCGCAACTAAATACAAAAATATCATTCATAAACTTTAGCACAAAAACTACCATATAATAAGAGAGATATACAAACATCATGTAATAGAACAACTCCTTGTTTTGAAATCGAACCCTATGATGGTTCTCCAAGAGGGATATTATTTGGTCGATTGTATAGATGAAACTTCACTGCAAATGAAGGGGTTGTCCGAAGTATTTATGTGTGATTGAGTGGAATTGTTCGGCCATGTACACACCCCACAAACAATAAAATACAATAGTATAAAATTGAATTCTTTCTATGCACCCCCATGAACAATGTAGTAAAAAACTAAACATACACACCCCACGAACAATACTAAAAAAATAAACACATGCCATGCACCCCCCATGAACAGTAAAATATCGTAGTAAAAATCGAGGAGCAGTGAATAAAGTGGGAATTAATAATTTGATCGATCATTATTACGCTAATCACGTTAATCACCCTTTTTAATGACGAATTGCAATGTTTTTCCATGCAAGGAAGTTAATGGTTGAAATCATAACCTTTCATTTCTTATGATGATGAAGAATATTTGGAGCATATCAAATCATGTCCACCTAAATCACATATGTGATTAAAAGCTGATTAATTCTAGCTCTATTCAATAGCTGTATGCCTATTAACATAATTAACATGCTTGTATTTTATAAATGGTATGTTTGTCATTATTGGTGTGATTAGCAGGTCCCTTGACACATATTGTGCTTCTATTCATGTAGCAAAGTTTGTTTCATGTTCCTTTAGTTGGAATATTGTGAGAGAGACCGAGAATATCAATGGAGGCTACATGTTTGTAACGCTCTCTAGCCTTTTTTTCATGCGCATTGTTCATATTTCCAGTTCCCAACTCCATTTAAATGAATGCAAAGACTATGTTCAAAGTGATTTTAGAATAGAGATGGACACAAACTATCACAATGATTAGTACAACTATACAATTATGAGGAATTATTCTCATTAGCATAGACAAATAGTTATTTGTTGAGAGAGTGTGACGTACACATGAATTTACAACTGTTCAAATTTCTGTCCAACTTCAATTTCCCTACAAATTGTGGAGGTATCCTAAGTCTTGAAAGTTCAGTCTGCATTATGGTCGACACTCATTATGTAAGTGAATGGTTTCTTTATGGGTTTTCAATTTTGGTTTATTTGTTTGTAATTGGTCTTTTATTTTGTAGGGTTGGTTACATTATTTGCCTGTAGAATTTTAGGGTTGGTCTTTTCTTTTCCTAGGTTGTGTTGATGCATACAAGTTACATCTAACCCTGTTTTGATTGTATGCATACAAGTTACATCTAACCATGTTTGGATATTTCATATTTGATATTTAACATGTAGAGTCCCTTCAAACACTGCAATAGATGGAATTTGGAGTGAACAAGCCCTCCAAACATCGTTGTAGACAAATGGAGGAGTAAACACGATGAAGGTGGAAACACTAGTAAGGAAGACCTCCATGGGAGACAATTTATTGCTCGTAAGAATAATGATGCAGTCTATATCTCCAACCTTCCTTATGGACTGTAGCACTTCATTCATGCATGCCATAAAGGCATATCATTGTTCTTATATTTATTGTTCAAAATATTTTTATTCAATCAATATTTATGAAGTATTAATGGTACAAGGATATTTAAAATTATTTAAATTTTTTTTTTCAATCTTACTTTTCAATTTTATTTTAATCATAATTATTAATTTCAAATAAATTATTAAAAATAGTTGATATAGAAAAAATAATGCATTAATTTGAAGTGGAAAATGACACTTATCTGCATATATCAACCACTTTTAATAATGTGGTTTTGCTAGTATATGATGAGTCAGGAACTCGTTACAAACCCACAAGTTGAAATAACTTTAAGTTTTATATGTAAATATTTTTATTTGACCTATACACCATGTTCCTCGATATCACCAATTATACTTGGATAAAGATTCTTCTTCGATTTTCTTCGAAGGTAACTTTAGTTAATAATCAGATTTAGTTCTCTAAAATTGGGATTGCATCCAAAGCATTTTCTAGTTATGTTGTCATATATAGATGTATGTACCAATCCCCTCTTCATCCTCCAATAACCACAACCTTTCCACACAATATATTTTTAAAGTTATGAAATCATACAAGAACAAATCAATTACATTCATCAATATGTTTATCCAATCCCATATCAGATGATGACTAACCAAATTTTTCATTCATCTAAACTCTCAGCTCATTGTAAACAGAAACAACATAACTTCTTTGAGCATTGTCTAGAATTTCATTGGTGTTTCTTACCAATGCTAATATATTTGAAGACGATATACAAAACTACTATACTATTTGAAGACGATATACAAAACTACTATAATGCTCAACCATTCAACCAATATTATTGGGAATCCTATAATTCAATTATCCTAATAATGCATTGATCGCATATTTTTTGAAATTGTGTTCAAAGTGTGCTAAACAAAAATGGTTATCATTTAGTTTAGGAGAGCAAAAGGTTGCTCAAATTTTACTCTTGCCAACAAGCATAAAATTTATTTCCTCCAACACTTTTTTATACTGCTAATAATTAATAATCTCATATCATAATTTAATTGAAGCTTTGTGGTTCAACTTTCCTGGGATATTAAATTGAACTAAGTAAAATTGTACATCTCTTTCCCTAGTATTCACATGAATACTAAAAAGGAAACCATGTCCAAGAGCATCATATAAAATTAATTCAATGCAAGAGAATACATAATCATAAGAAATGTCAAAAAAACATAGAAATTTCTAATTTGTTTGCAAGCTAGAAAAAATCAACATGAATCTTTAATGGTGTCTCCATTTGAATTCACACTAAGATACAACTAGGAAATTTTTAATTATTATCTTGTTTGCAAGATATAAAAATTCAACGTTAATTTTTCACTAGATACAACTAGGAAATGATAGAACTATGATAATTATATTGATGAACAAGACATTTGATATGGAAAACATAACATGTAATGAATCACTAGATACAACTAGGAAATGATAGAAATATGATAATTATGTTTATTAACAAGACATTTGATATAGAAAACATGACATGTAATGAAGGGCAACTTTATCATTGCTCCAAGCTTGTTTCTTAAATCCTTATTTGTGATACAACTACATAAATTTTTATTAAAAATAATTAGATTGATTTTTCTCTAAAAACAAATAGAAAATACATTAACTATGAATATTTTTGTACAAAATAAAATTTTTACATACTCTTCTTCTTTTGCATTTTGCATGGTGAAATTGATGTACCCTATGAATATTTTTGTACAAAATGAAAATTTTACATACTCTTCTTTTGAATTTTTGTATGGTGAAATTGATGCACCTTACCTGGAAAAATTACTTATGACTTCCCTTTTATGAGAAAGTTTACAAGCTGATAATCCCATACCATGCTTTTTTTCTAAATTTATCGAGAATGAAGGAAGAATGTTCTAATGAAAACTCATTAAATCAAGGATTTTATGAGGAGCCAACTTAAATCCTATTATGGATGACTTAATATCGGAGAAGCTTGGGGACATGGCTAAAAAGTGGATGTTGAACTACTTATATCATGTAAATTAAGATACCATTAATAATTAATATTAAAAAAAATAAAAAATCTATTGAAAAAGGAATAACGACTAGTATCAATTTATTTTTTTAATATAAATTAATAAATAATTAATATTGACAAAAAATAATAAATCTATTGAAAAAATTAACAACAATTAGTATCAATCTAATTTGCTATTACTTTGAGATTGAACAATATTTGTATTGTAGACCGTTTGTGAGATGGTTGATGTTTTTTAATTTATTATTTAACTTATATTGTAACATAGTATAACTATTTGTAATGTAGACAATTTGTTTGATGGTTGATGGTTCTTAATTAATTATTTAACTTGTATTGTAACATAGTATAATTGAGGATATAATTTTGGTTGTAACTAAAGTTTGAAAAATGTATATAACTTTTTCTAGAAGTGAAATGCTTTGTAGTGATGCTTTTTTTTATGAGGTTTTTTTTTATTATTTATAACATTTTTTTTTATATATGTATTTTGTGGATTTTTAAGCTTTTTTCCAATTATTATTTTCTTAAAGTGGATTTATTTTATTAAGGAAGCATTAACATTTATAATAGGAAACTTTTTGAGGATCCATATTTATCTTAAAGCATAGAAACCTTTGTGAGTCTTATTAATTTTTAAAATGCCAGTCATAAAATGTTGGTAATATTTTTGTAAAAATATTTAAATTTTTAAAGATTTTGTATAGTTTCTAGAGAATTTTGGATATTTTTAGAGTAAAATACTTTCATGCTATAAAATTTGGGTCAAGAAAATGGAAATTGATGAATTATTTTTTTGAAAAAACATGGAAACTAACTCATTGGCTAAATTTAACCCCTAAATTTTTCATTTTCCCTAATTCCCCATGATTACATAACGACCCCATCTTTATTCCAAATATGTTGACCCATTCATTTAGATATACATGCTGGAAGCCCAGATATGAAAAGCATAGATCACCTCGAGTGACCAATCGAAAGAAAATGAAAAATAGATATCATGTGAAGTGTAAAGATCCCTATCATCATCCTCCATGATCGAGACTAGCCTAGGTGAAACTTGTACTAAGTTCTTTGATGGAAAAAAATAAAAAACCAATCCAAAATTCATCACGTACTTTACCAATCCCATGTTACAGTACATTAAAATCATCCTTTCATATTTACATTAAAATATTTATTGCTTACTTCAAAACAATGACTTATTGTTTTGTAGCCCCCTTGTTTCTTTACATCCATAACTTAACAATTTATAAACACTACAACCATCTTTCAAAATCCTACAAATAACCAAATCATCCTCACAATAAATAAATAAATCATTAAATAAATTATTCTTTACATCCATAACTTAACAATTTATAAACACTACAACCATCTTTCAAAATCCTACAAATAACCAAATCATCCTCACAATAAATAAATAAATCATTAAATAAATTATTGTTTCCAAACCATACTGAATAATCTTCCTATATATTTTTTAAATTCTCATCTTCCACTTTGCTTCGCAAAACACATTATCTTCTTCAACTTTATGCGAAATAATGAACACATTATTGACGATTGATCATATTTAATGGCCTAACCACTCCAAACCTTTTATGGGGCTGGTACTACTTTAGGTTGTAATATATCCAGAGGGCGAAACATTTTATGGGGCAGGTAATATTGTGTGTTAGGTTGTATGGGAAAGGTACTACTTTAGGTTATAAACATGTTATGGGGCAGGTAATATTGTGTGTTAGGTTGTATGGGGAAGGTACTACTTTAGGTTGTAAACATTTTATGGGGCAGGTAATATTGTGTGTTAGGTTGTATGGGGAAGATACTACTTTAGGTTGTAATATATCCAGAGTACCAAATATTTTAAGGGGCAGGTAATATTGTGTGTTAGGTTGTAATATATCTAGGGTGCATGCTTTTGAGATTAAAAAAGAAAAAGTGATAGAAAATTGAATGAAATAAAAAAACATTAGAATATGATTTTGATGTTGCATTATATTTTTTCCAAAGATAATATTGCTACATTATTATCATAGTGTGGATTGATAATGACGACATGTATGGAAAGATGCCTCGTTGTAACAGTGGGTGCATATAAATGAATTGGATTCTTTCATCACCGAAATTGGATATTGTGTGCTTAACCTTTAATATTTTATTTTTCCATCACTGTATTTTATTTTATCGGTTTTAGGTTAGTGAAAAGGGTTCAAAAGTTACCTTAAGGTTAGTGAGATGGGTTCAAAACCTACTTTACACGTATTAAAAATATATTGTAAAATATAGTATTAAAAAATATTAATATATATATTATATTAAAATTTAATTTTTTTAATTTTTTAATTTATATATGATATTAAATTGTATATATTAATATTGATGATGATGATGATGATTAACATTCACTAAGACTAAATTGGTCTATCAAACCTTAAGAGGGTAAGTGATTACTTGCGATTCTTTAGAATTTTGTTTCTGTGATCGAAAAGCATTAAGATAAACTTTCCAAGATCACCATACTTTTGTTGAGTTAAGAGGTTAGGAAGGTTGGTAGTGTGACAAATATTTTGAAAATGAGATCTAATATGGGTATAGGCTAGACAATCTAAGAGAAAGTGTTTTTCATATTCAACCTTCTTAGTGTCACAAATGTGACGCACTCTTCATCCCATGGCATTTTAGGAATTGACCAATGCCCAGTTTCACTATGGAGCTCATGAGAATTTGTTCTTATCTTAGCAATGCTTATTTTTTTCTTTACACTTGGAAAAATAGATAGACAATTTTGATCTTCTAGATTAGGGTTCATTACATCCTTACAATACCTTAATTTTATTTTTTCCTCTAACTCTTTATCACACCACATTTTCTCCTTAAATTTTGATTTGACATTTTTTTTAATAGTATCTTTTTTCTACAAAATGGTGTCTTCCATGATTCTTCCATAGTTTAGCCAAGACCGGGCATCTGTATGTCATCCTTGCTTGAGTTGATGGTGGTTATGACTTGAGTTTTAACCAATTTTAGGAAGCCTCTTGTCTTCCATGTTGTTTAATTTGTTCTTATACATTAGGTATCTAGTCATAGCCATTCTCTCAATGGGGGAGATGCTTGTTTCTAAGAGGAGGATGGGATAGGGTGCATTTCCTTTAATTTTGATATTATATGTTATAAAATTCTTTTGTATTCTCTCTATCTTTATCGAGGATTCATGAGAGATACTACAGCCCCAAACTTCACATCCATAAAGAATAACATGTATAACAAGAGTCTCAAAGAGGAGTTTAATCTTATGCCAACTCCAAAGATCAACTGATTTACAATTGTTTTTAAGCCCATAATAATCTTTCCATCCCCCAATAATCATTTTCTCAATGCTATAATTCCAATTGAGCTTGTGGTGAATATCAATTCCAAGATATTTGTATGAAGCCACTTCCTCCAAAACTATATATAAATGAAATTGGATAATTTATATATTAAAAATTATACTTCAATATTAAAATGATTAACTGAAATTGAATAATTTTTTGAATTACACATGCCATAGGTATGGGTATTGCATTTTTTAAAAATCATTCCAATAAATCGTCCCCTCAAGCATAGTTTTAAGTCTAGGCATTCATGATTGCCTCATTGATTTTTTAAAAATCAGTTTGAGATTAATGACATGGTTTTAAAAAGTAAATTTACATTTATTAAAATTATTATTGTAAAAGAAAATATTATAAAATTATTATTAATTTATATCTAATATATTAAAATTTATGATTTTTAATTTTTTTTTTTGGTTAGTTTGTGTCTTGTTTTCCCACATGTTTAGAACCAGTGAAATCTATTGTTTCATTATTTAGAAGAGCCTCTTCTTGTTTTGAGGCAAGTTGGGTCTAACCCCTTCCACTACTTAGAAGAACCTTTTTGTTTTGAGGCAAGTTGGGTTTTTTTCGATCAAAAGGTTTGAGATCACATTTTTCTATTTTTGCATTATTTCTTCTCTTTTTTCATATGTTTATTCAACTAATATCCAATTGACAGATATTTGATTTTAACTTGTACTTGAAGTTGATTTCTATTGTTCAATGGACTTATAATAATTGAGTTTTTTTTTATTGATAGTAAGAATATGATTTGTCAATCTTCTTTCCCTTCCAAGAAAATTATAGTACTCGTGGGATGAGTGAGGGTAAACAAATATCATAT
The DNA here is from genome assembly GCA_009831015.1 of Picea engelmannii. Lineage (NCBI taxonomy): Eukaryota > Viridiplantae > Streptophyta > Pinopsida > Pinales > Pinaceae > Picea > Picea engelmannii. Next base: position 8,544 of record ML796457.1, read on the forward strand.
CACATGGCTTCATATTGAGGTTTTAAAACTACATAAAAATATCATATCACTTGACTTCATATTGGGGTTTTAAAACTAATTAAAAGGGTAATTTTGTGAAGATGTGTCATGGATTTTGGCAAGAAGTACATTAATATTTGATGAAACAAACTAAGATTTTAAGGTTTAAAATACTTAATTTGAGAATAAAAATCATGTTAAATCTTGTTTTACAATTTGTTTTTTTAATTATAGATTGAAATTAGCAAAATAAATATGAATTTTAATATATCTTATATTTAAAAAAATTATAAATATTTCATTTTTCATGACCAAAAAATAAATAGAAAGGGTAACACATATTCATAGGATTACTCAAAATACAATTCGAAAATACAATTCAATATATTGGATGGTATTAAGGGGTGAGGGATTTATAAATCAAGTTAAAGGTATACATATTTGGGGATTCAACTAACCAAAAGTTAAAGAAGAGGAGAAGGGATTGTGAAGACACAAAAATTTTAAGGAAGCCATTTCCACAAAGTTTGAAATTATTTGTGTTAACATATTCTATACTTGGGAGGCATTCATGATATTGTGTAAAAAGTATCTTATCTTATGAAGCTATATGGGTCTTTGGTAATTTATAATTCATTTTTTTTTACTTAAATTATTGGTTGGCTGGAAGTAAGAGGTGTAAGTTGAAAGTAAGAGGTGTGAGCCTTGAATTAACAAGGAGAAGGGATTTTTCATTGTGATTTTTTTTTATGAAAGTGAAACATCTCATGAAGAAGTGTGGTAATACATCTTTAATCTTTGTATCTTATAAAAAATTCTAGATAAATATTGAAGATCTTTAAACAAGCAATATAAATGACCATAAATTTTATAAAAAAATCTAAAGATGAAATGATCTTTTGATTTCTAAAAAATGAAATAAAAACACTTCTGATAATCCTAACTCAAAGTTCAAATAAATTATGATAAACAACATTTTTTTTTATAGTAAAAGTTAGATACATATAATAAATATTCGACCATCAAATTAAAAGTAAAAATAATAAGTATAAAAAAATCTAAAAAATAGTATTTACTAGAAAGCATTTTTCTTTTAAAAAAATCATTAATAATAAATTTTAAAAAGTTAAAAATAAAATTAAAATATTTTTAAATATGTAATATATCATGAATTTATTATGTGAAGTCACCAATTTTTTTTTATGTAAAGTCACCAATACTATATCCTCAACTTACCCTGTTTGTAATGTTTACATATGTAAATATGTATCACCGAAGTATTTGCTGAACTAATGGCTGATTCCACCAAATCCCACAAATATATATATATATATATATATGAAAACCAACAGACACTTCGATGAGAAGCAAGCATTACACATCCAACAAAAACCTCTCTGCTCCAATCCAAATAGAAACCAATCAGGATTTCCTTTCCTTTCTTTTCAGGTGCGGATGAAACAAAAAATCAGTGGGGCTACTGGTGGTTGGATGGGACCTCTTACTTTTATATCTTACTAATTTATTTATGCACCAGTGAACTATCTTCCAACACTAACTTGTAACATTTCTATAATCAATGGATCAAAAAGCATTATGATAATCAATACATCAAAAATCATAAAGCATTTTATTCATAGTTTAAAAATTGTTTCCTACTTCTATTACAAATTTAAGTTTATATAATACAAATTTAAGTAGGTAATATTAGTTCAACCGTTTAATTTGTGTGTTTTGGTTAGAATTTGGCTATATAAATTTGGACAAAATCACTATTTTTTTGTTTAAATTGTTTTTCTGACTACATAAATGGATTCAGCTTGCTGAAAAACCTTTAAGGCATTCTAATTATACAAACTTAGCCACTCAAATATGCAGATCCAACCATTCATCACCTAATTTAGGATAAAATCAAACTGAAAAAGTTAAAAAAATAAAACGTTTAGACTACCTCCTTAACTTGTGAGTGATAAAAGTTAATAATAATAATAATTAGTAAACACTGTTAAAATCGTTTTCTTTATTACATAATAATAGTTAGTAAACAATTTAAAATATATATATATATATTTTTTAAATTCATGAAAAACAACCAAACCAACCATTATTCCCGCATTGCTCGTTTAGTGAGCTGAGTTGTGCAGTGTTAACGTTATACAACATTTAAGTTTGCTCAGTTACAAAGCATTTCCAAAAAGAATGTTGAATATGAAAATACCTGCAATCCGGATCACTTTGGAGCATTGCAAATGGCAAGGTTATTTTATTTTCTCTAATTCTAGGGTTTGAATAGAAATAGAAACCTGTGCTTACTGGAAACAAATCCAACATTTCTGTGTGGCTTAATGCTTCAGATCTTGCATTAAAGCCCTAGGTCTTAAGATTGACATGAGCGAAATTGACCTTCTTGTCTTTTGAAAGCCGAATAGATGAAAGCATTTTTTTCATCATATCTGTCACAAAATTTTGTATGCTCTTGCATTCCACTATCATTCCAGTGATGCACTTGGGGATGGCACGGTTCTGGTGTTTGTTTTTATTTCTATCTACATTACGTTGATTGCGCGTTTGCGTTCAAAGCTGGCGAAGACAAATATATTGAGGGTAACTGGGGTGGAGGAGAAGAACAAAGGGGTGATATGGCGGCTGTACGAGGCGCTGGATATGGGAGATGCAGAGACAATGCAGAGGATTTTGGACCCCGATTTGGACTGGCGGTTCCACGCCCCCCTCTACTGCCAGATATTGAAGCTGTGTACTGGATTGACGTCTGGACTCTGGAGAATGAAAGTTGCACAATTACTCTGCGCTCGGCCACAACCTCGTGGTGGCATAAGGTCGCGAGGACGAAGCCGTGTACTGGATTCACGTCTGGACTCTGGGGAATGAAAGTTGCACAATTACTCAGCTCAGAGAGTACTTCAACACCTCTCTCGTGGTAACAGAGTTCAACCCGAGTTTTTTTCTTAGAGGATTAAAAGGTGTAAATATTTACACTTTTAAAAATTTGATATCAAATAATAAGAATAATCTTAAAATTAGATTATTATTATTATTATATACAAAACAATAATTTATAATTATAATTTACCATTTACCTAATTTATTAAGTGTAAAAATAAATCTAAACCAAATTAAAATGAATATAAACTCATTAACAAAAACACTAAACATTAAACTTATTCATAACTACACTAAACATTGAACTTATTCATAACTACATCACCACGTGAATCCCAAAAAAGTCTAAACCAAATTAAGATGAATATGTACTATTAACAAAAACACTGAACGTTGAACTTATTCATACCTACATCACCACGTGAATCCCAAAAAGGTCTATCGAAACACAATAAGAAGGAAAAGAAAAGGGCGTAAGGAGTAAAAATGCATCCTTTCCATAGAAAGTGAAAGTGTAAGGGCTGACATCGACAGACCGACGAATCTAAAAAGGAAAGCTAAGCTTGATAGAGTGCATAGATCCGTCTTGTTGGAACATCCCTTCAAGGTTTAGGGGTGATAAAATAAACGATGACATGAAACAATGAACACACATGAGAGACAAACATGTTGAATAGATGACAACTGCCAACGGATTTATGCTGAAGAATTTTCAGCAGGATTTCAGCCAGATCTCAATCAATTAACCCAAGATAATTGGATTTGGCACTTCATTAATTAATTCATTCAGTGGAAGCATTGTTATATATTGTAACTTGTAGATGCAAAAAAAAGTGTGAGACGAGGTTTGATTCACTCATAGATGCAAAAAAATGTGTTTGATTCAATTATTACATTTTTAGTGTTATATTTGTATGTAGGCTAGAATCCTCATTGTACCCATTCATTGTAATTGTACCCTTTGTATTATATATATATATATCAAGGAGACCTAGTCTTAGGATCATCTTATCTTATCTTGTACATTTAATATATTGTAAACGGAGGTTTCTACCTTGAAGTCGATTATTATTCATTGACTTTTTATCATTCTCGAGACGTTGGTTCATAACATTTGCTATCAGAACATTGATCCTAGGGTTTTTGTTAAGGTCCCAACCCGCACATAGGTAGATCAATGTATTCGGATGTAATAAAGGTCAATATTAATAAGGCCTTTCAATAAAATAGAATAAGCGGATGTAAGAAGACCTAATAGAAGCTTCCGCTTCTAGAAGGATCTTCCTCTAGATGTTTCTCTTAATAGACATATTTAGTATAAATAAGGGTCGAGGGTATGAAAACCCTAGCTTGGAGATTATTGTAACAGAGCGCTGCTCTATTGGAGGTTGCCCCCTCGAAGAGGCCAGTGAACATTGCTTTCTGAATCTAAGTGCTATTCTATTGTTGTTCTTATATCATTTATGTGTTATTGTGGAGATTATGCTGGATATTTTATTGTTATTCTGCCATTTCTAGCATTTTATTTATGTTCTGCATATTTTGTATATCTGGTATCTTGCAAGTGGTATCAGAGCACTTTCCTTGGCAGGAATTGTGGGTATTTTTTTTTCCAGGGTAGAGACGTATTCCGGCGTCTTTAAGCCACAGAGATATGTCGTTATGCGCATAAACCCGCGGTTGAGGGATTCATACATGCAGGAAATACAAGTGGTTCTTAAGCGCACATCTGTTGGCCACCCTTGTAACCCCTGTTGGTACCACTTCGAGTGGTAGTGCATCAGACAACACCTTTGTACGGATCGACCTAAATCTCCTGAAGCCCTCTTTAGATAAACCTATCGGCCGTCGAACTGCTATAGTGTCACCGAGAACAGCACTCGGGAAGATACTCTCTAGTACCTGGGTAGTTGGGTAGTACGGCTAAGGGTACAGTCTATCCTCCTTAGTTAGTGCCCTGAGATATTGGGCCAAGTACTACTATTGGACCCCGCACGTATATCATAGAGCTATAGCACAGGGCAAACCCTTGTCTGTAGAACCCTTGAATACCTAACCCTTGGGGAACATAAACATAAACAAATTAAACTGGCCAGATCTATTGTCGTGCAACTGTGTTCGGGTTGCCAAGTAAATAAACATTTATTTTTGGTTAAAAATTTGGGGATTTCAACACTACAACATTCTTCAGACCAAAGTATAGCCCNAGAGGTCTGGAAATTTTTTCACCATTATTTGAGACCTATTCCATTAGATTCATCTCTTCTCCCTTATCACATTCATCCATTTCATTTTTCTGCAAAAGTTTATGACCCAGCCCGCTCCCTTTTCAGTTCACCCATCTTCATGGCCCATACCCGTAGCGAAGAACTAGAGTCTCGCTTCAACACCTTGCAATCTGGTTTCCTCGAGACCCAACAAGAAGTGAAACAACTCAGTGCTACTATTGCCTCCCGTGATGCATCCATCAATACCACCATAAATGCAGCCGTGAATGCATTCGTAAATGTAGCTGTGTAGTCCGCAATGGCGGAAGTCAAACACGCACTGACCACCCAGCTCGAATCTGTCTTTGCATCACTCTGCACCAAACTCAAGATCCCTATCGATGACTCTTTTCCTGATGCACATACAAAGACTCAAGGTGAAACTTCTTCGCAGCCTCATCACTTTCAACGGGACATACGCCTTCCGCGGGTGGATGTAACCAAATTTTATGGCTCAGACCCCACTAGTTGGGTCACCCAAATGGAACATTATTTCTCTCTCTACAACATTATAGATGACTTGGCCAAACTCCGGTATGGTGTTCTCTATCTAGATCAAGAACGCTGGCAATGGTGGCAATGGAGAAAAACTTCTCGTCAAGGGTATATTGCTTGGACCCAATTTGTGACTGAGCTTTATGAAAGATTTGACACTAACACCAACCATTTGGGCCGTTTGACAAAATTGAAGCAATCAGGCACGGTAGAAAACTTTATAGCTGCATTTGAGTGCCTGGATTTTCGAATAGAAGGCATGACTGATGCTTTCTTTCGAGAGTGTTTTATTAGTGGCCTCAAGGAGGAGATTCGGGCCCATGTCCTCATGGCTCGACCTACGATTTGGGTGGAGGCTACTAAAAAATCCAAAGAAGCACAACAAATTGTTTCATCTCAAAACCGTAAGCCTTCCTTTATCCCGCGCCCTAAACCAGTTAACCCCACTACTCCCTCCGCCCCATTAAAGATCCAAAAATTGACCAGGGATGAAATGGTCGAACGCCAACTCAAAGGCCTCTGTTATAATTATGATGACAAATATTTCCTAGGCCACAAATGTAAGGAACAAAATCTTTTTATGGCCATCTCTGAGGATGTTCCAGAAGAGGATGATGACACTCCTTTGTGCCCGAGTCACCAGAAATCCCTGATATAAACCATCCCTCCGACCCTCCCGAAGTGGAACCAATCATTTCCCTCAATGCTCTCACCGGATTCTCGGCCCCCCAAACCCTCAAGTTAATTGGTTACATCAAGCACCGAAAGGTCATCATTCTGGTTGATAGTGGCAGCACCCACAATTTTATTCATCATCGCATTGCTCAAGAAACCCATTGCTACATCCATGTTGTCAACAATTTCCAAATCATGATTGCCAATGGTCGTTCTATGAAATGTGGCGGGCGTTGTTAAAATGTGCGTCTCCAAATCAGTGACTACCACCTAAAATCCCATATGTTTGCTATTGAGATGGTTGGTTGTGACATTGTGTTGGGTGCAGAATGGCTAAGAACCTTGGGTCCCATTCTCATGGATTTCCAGAACTTAACCATGCAATTCGACTAAGGAGGCCACCAATATAAATTCCAAGGCATCACTGCTAGTTCACCTGAGGTCATAAGTTCTCATCGCATGGAAAAATTACTCAAAAAAGGTCATTCTGGAGTCATTGCCCAACTCCACGCCATACAAGCCACAGAGACACCCCCCGTACCCCAAGACCTCCAAGCCCTCCTTTCTAAACATCAAATGGTATTTTCCACTCCCCAAGGACTCCCTCCTTCCCGTGGTCTTCATGATCATTCCATTCCCCTTGTCCCGAGAAGCCTTCCCCCCAATATCCGACCATATCGCCACCCCTTTGCACAAAAAAATGAAATTGAAAAAATGGTCCAGGAACTCCTTACTGTCGGCATCATCCGTCCTAGTATGAGCCCTTACTCGTCTCTGGTCGTCATGGTACTGAAGAAAGAAGGTTCCTAGAGAATGTGTCCTGACTTCCGTGCTCTCAACAAACTGACCATCAAAGACAAATTTCCCATTCCTGTCATTGATGACCTACTAGATGAATTGAGTGGCGCCCAATTCTTTACCAAACATGATCTTCTCTCAGGCTATCACCAGATACGTATGAAAGAGGACGACATTCCCAAAACCACCTTTCGCACTCATGAGGGCCACTATGAGTTTTTGGTCATGCCCTTTGGTCTGTGTAATGCCCCCTCCACCTTCTAGAGCCTCATGAACCATGTCTTCCGCCCTTTTCTCCGTCAGTTTGTCTTAGTTTTCTTTGATGATATCCTCATCTATAGAAAAACCTGGATAGACCATCTTACTCATGTGGATCAAGTTCTTCACCTACTCTCTCAGCACCAACTTTTCCTGAAACAATCCAAATGTGCTTTTGGTGCCTCAGAAGTAGAATACTCGGGTCATCTAGTGGGAAATGATGGCGTCATGGTGGACCCGACAAATATTGAAGCTATGCAAGACTAGCCGCACCCAAAGACTCTCAAAAGCTTGTGTGGATTTTTGGGCCTCACAGGGTATTATCACAAGTTCGTTAAGAACTACAGAAAGATTGCAGCACCGCTCACGGTTCTCCTCAAAAAGAACTCTTTCACCTAGACTCCAGTAGCTTCTCAAGATTTTCAAACCTTGAAGATGGCCATGTGCACCACTCCGGTTCTGGCCCTTCCCGACTTCACAAAGACCTTTGTGTTGGAATGCGACACCTCAAAGAAAGGAATCGACGATGTCCTTATGCAAGAGGGTCGACCTTTGGCCTTCACTAGAAAGCAACTGTCTGAAAGGAATCTGGGCAAACCCATTTATGAAAAAGAAATGTTGGCGATTCTGCATGACGTTGAATTATGGCGTCCTTATCTCCTGGGGCAACAATTCCAAATTAAGACCGACCATCAAAGCCTCAAGTACTTTTTGGAACAACGCATTTCCTCCCAGGAGCAACAAAAATGGGTAACTAAGCTCTTTGGATATGATTATGAGATCATTTACAAGAAGGGCAAAGACAATGTCATGGCGGATGCACTGTCCTGGAAAAAAAATCAAGACGAAGGATCCCTTTTTTCTCTTTCCTTAATTGTACCAGATTGGCTCCAAGCTGTGCATCAAGAATGGCTTCAAGATCTCAAAAGTTCGCATCTGATCCAACAACTGCAGAACAAGGCTCAGGCTCCCCCAGGGTACTCCTGGGTCCAGGATGATCTTCGATACAAAGGCCTCTTGTATTTAAGTAAACAATCCAAGCTCAAATCCACGGTACTTTCGGAGCTTCATGCTACACCCACAGCGGGGCACTCAGGGTTCACCAAAACATATGACCAAGTCAAACGTTCTTTTTTCTGGGA
>ML796457.1:18252-45161 GCA_009831015.1 Picea engelmannii
GCCTTTCAATAAAATAGAATAAGGCGGATGTAAGAAGACCTAATAGAAGCTTCCACTTCTAGAAGGATCTTCCTCTAGATGCTTCTCTTAATAGACATATTTAGTATAAATAAGGGTCAAGGGTATGAAAACCCTAGCTTGGAAATTATTGTAACAGAGCACTGCTCTATTGGAGGTTGCCCCCTCGAAGAGGCCAGTGAACATTGCTTTCTGAATCTAAGTGCTATTCTATTGTTGTTCTGATATCATTTCTGTGTTATTGTGGAGATTATGCTGGATATTTTACTGTTATTCTGCCATTTCTAGCATTTTATTTATGTTCTGCATATTTTGTATATCTGGTATCTTGCAGTTTTCTTCTTCAAATGAGTCATCTTGAAATCTTTTCTATAACGTTTTCTAGGATGCTTTAGACAACCAAATTTTGAGGTTAGTTAGGAGACATATCCAAGTATCTATGATAAAAAATTCAGGTTTTTTCCACTATACTTTCATATATATAGCGTATGGAAGATAGGGTTTTTGAATCATCTTGATATCAGTTTTAAATGAGTCATCTTGGGATTTTTCCTATAAATTTTGTTTTGGGAAATTTTAGATAATGAATATTTAGGATACTGAGGAAATATAGCGAAGAACATGTGTTAAAAATTTCAGGATCTGGTTCATTATATTTTTGAAGATATATCTTATGGAAGTTAGGGTTTGTGACCAGTCCTAAAATTAGTCTCAAACAAGCCATCTTTTTATTTTCATTACAAAAACATTTCGGTGAAGTTTCAGATTCTAAAATTTTCAAAATCCTAAGGAGACATAGAAAAGTACATGTGGATGAAGTTTCCAAATTTGAATTATTATAGTTTTTGAGATATATATTGTGGACATTGGAGATTTTTACTAATCCTGAAGGTAGTATTAAAAAACTCATTTTGGTATTTGTGCTATAACTTTTTATAGTGAAGGTTTATACTGTGAAATTTTTAGTAGTATAAGAACTCATATCAAAGTACTACATGCCAAAATTTTAGACTCAAAAGGGTTCAAAGAGTTAGAAAGTAATGGATGTGATTGTTTAACCATAGACAATATAGCAATAGTGTCACCCAACCATAGGCCGAAGCCACCCCCGAGCACCTTAACCTTGATAGAGAATCATTTAGGAAGAAAGACCTAGGTTTAATAGCCAAACAAGGTGGCGCACCTCTCTCTAGGGATAGCGCACCAATCAAGAATAACCAAAAGAGGCCAAGTAGAAAGCCCAAACCATAACCAAGAGAGAGTCTAAGTCAAAACCAAAATCTGCTAATTACAACAGTTGCAACTCCAGCTCTTCTTCAAACTTGTGCATCACTGCCTTATCTAGCTATGAGAGGTGAGTACAAATGAGCTCAAGTGCCCTTTATTTATAGTCCTCCAAGTCACTTAACTGGGATGAATTATTAACTTGGAGGCTAATAACTTAATACAAATCATTCTCTTGAGTCGACTTGTCTACTAGGGTTATTAACCAACTATTTAGGGTTTCTTCTTTCTTCCCGGAATATTCTATTCTTGTCAGGGTTACACATGGAGGTAAATACCTCCCGCAACTACCATAATATCAACACTCCCTCCTAGTTAGGGAGGTACTGAAGGAAATGGCCTTGAGCACAAACATACCATTGAACCGATAACATCATCATAGTCATATGGACTATTTCACGATTAGAGTACAATCACCATCATCACTATCAGTGTCATCTGATAACATCAACTGCATCATCTCTCGAAGCCATGCTCCATTTGAGTAATGAGACATGATGTTGAATAAGTCACCCACTCCAAGTTGTGATACAAGGACCATTCTTCTAATCTGGACATATGTCCTAGAAGAATCACTATCCCAACAGATGCTAAAAGGCTGTGCCATGGACTATAGAGATCATTCCTATAGGAATGTCAATCTAGGACTATTTTCTAATCAATTCATAGAGATATATCTCAACTATATGCCTTAGAAAATATCGGTCCCGAACCATTTTCCTAATCGAGCCATAATCTGTGCCTTAGAAAAAAAATACTAGTCCATGTCATGTCAACAAACTGTCACCCTAGACCATTCTCTTCAGAGAGAATACCCGTCCACCAGCAATCTATTCTATCTGGATCATTCTCTGCTTGGAGAATGTCTGTCCACAAGCACACTGACTATTTATCTGGTTGATAATCATTTTCAACACTATTGATGGTTTACATGGCAATCAGAACAATGTCATTCAATAGAACACGATTGTGTCTATCCATAGTAGTACACAACTACAATCCAGTGGTACACTACCACACTAAGTAGCACACAACTACTTAATCAGTGACACATAGTCACAACCAGTGGAACACATCTACCACAGTAGCATACATCTATTGTCTAGAGACATAAAATCTCCATTGCAATTATATCATCTGATATCAACCTGCACATAAAAAAATGTCATGATATAAACTGAATCATCTGGGCCATTCTTCCACTCACATCTGTGAGATCTGGAAGAGCATCTTCCCTTAGAAGGTAAAACATCAGTCATGAGCTACTGGACTATTCATCTCAAGCATAGAAGAATAACTGTCTTGATTTCTGAGCCTGGACCATTCACCTATCTAGGCCATTCCTTCAGCACTAAACAAAGTGAAACCTAGAGAAAATGAGTCTACCCTAGAGAATGTATGTACCTGATTTTCGAACCTGGACCATTCACCTATCTGGGCCATTCCTCCGGCACTAAACAAGGTGCAACCTGGAGAGAATGAATCTTCCCTAGGGAATGACTGTTCAAACCATTTCCTAAGGAAATGATTGTCTTGCACCAACCTCCAAAATAGACCATTCTTCAAAACTACTCACAACTGTGAGATTCGAAAGAATGATTGTCCGATGAGGTGGACTAGTCTTCTTGACCACTACTAGAGTGACTGCCAAGAATAAAGACTGTCCTAGACCATTCTCCCACACTAGCCACAAGGGGAATCGATGTCTATGGTACATAAACAATCCATCAAACCATTTTCATTATGAAAATGACTGTTCGATCTGGACCATTTTCCGAACTGGAAAATGCATATCCGTAAGAAATCTCAAACCACTTTCCGAAATGGAAATGAACTGCTCATCTTGGACAATTTTTTGAACTGAAAAATGACTATCCATAAATCAATAACACATTAGTTCTCCCTCCCAACCTAGGAGTCATCTCTTCCCTTTTTAATAAGGAAATCATCTCCATGAGCTCCAGCTTGTTTCTTGAGTACGCAAACATTTTCATCTTGGAGAGAGGATTTACAAAAAATATATTTTATCTGTTCATCTGTGGAGATATATTGGAGAACCACTTCTCTTTTATGGACTTCATCACAAAGAATGTAATGCTCGATCTCAATGTACTTCGGTCTGTCTGGAACACTAGTTTTCCTTTGAAGGCTTCATATGGCTTTGATCACTACAGTATATCATAGTTGCATTTGACTCTTTTGTTTATTGCTAGCTCAATAACATCGTGGCAAGGCTCAAAATGGAACATATCCAAGTGGTACTTCGTCTATCATCATGAGAGTTTTTTCATGGATTAGAAAACCATTATCCTAGACTTTTGAGTAACAATTCTGATACAATATCTTTGTTATAGAAAGTTTTCACCATGCTTCTGCTATGCATTGGAGGCTCCGCACCAAGTTGTTTGAATCCATACAATATCTTCTTCCATCTGCATACAAGAGTCTCTTTCTGGTATAACTCAAAACCTTGAGGTTTCTCTACATACGCTTCTTGTTCAATTACTCTGTTGAGGAGAACATTCCTTACATTCATATGATGTAAACTCCAACCCATGGATATTGTAGAAGATATATTGGCTCATCTAGAGATATGTCTGGTTTACTGGAACACACTATCATCATAGTCTTCTCCCCCCATCTGGGAGAACCTTTAGTTCTGGATCTCACAATGCTTCCATTCATAAGTCTTACATACACTATTTCTTATCACAACTTCCATTTCTTCTTCTTGATTTCTTCTAGAGGGTTCAGATCAAGCTAGTAGTCTTGTAATTCTCGATATAATGACTAGTTGTTCTGGATTTTCTTTCTCTCTTGGAATCTTCATGTTCTTCCTCATGTTTCTGTTTAGCTCTTGGGTCCATGGAGTTTTCTATAGATTCCATGCCATAAGGATTCCAACTTCTTCCTTTCATCATAGGATCATGGATGTGGATGGATAACTAGGGATATTTTAAGGCTTCTTTTCGAAGAAGACTTCTTCTAAAGTCAAACTAAACATGTGTTGATTTTCATGGTTGCTACCATGGATAGATACTTCATAATATTAAATGGATCATATTATTCAGGATTATCTCCCTCCTAATCCCTGCTTCATGCATGAATGCGTGCTCTTTGTAATACCCCAAGGACGAGCCCCAGTTATATCTATGTATTGTAAACATGTTTTGTAGGCTAATGAGCCAAGTAATTGTAAGTTGGTAAGCTTATGTGCAAGTAGGTCGGAGAGCCTAGGTGTTAAAGGCCAGGAGCCTGTTTTGTACATGTAATTATGCAATTTGTTAATATAAAAACATCGTTGTGTGTAGACTGACCACGAAGAAAGAGTGATGGGGGACTAAGTTTCCACAAGGTTGGGTAAGGAGGGAGGCTAAGTGTTGGGCCTAGGGGCTAAGATAGGGGGCTTACCTCTAAAGGGGATAATAATTTATTATTATTTCCTAAAAGGCTAAGGTGGACAATTGATGAGTGTTGTCCCAATTTCTTGGGAAAGGAGTGTATGCAAAATGGATTGCATGCAGCTCCATGAAGACATGTGTCCACCTCAGCGCATGCAGTTAAAACTGAAGAAGTCATGTGTGTTGTGAGTTGGCGCGCCCATCCTTCCATACTCCACTGGAATTCGCTGGAATCCTCATCAAGAAACTGTTTGGTCTCTGCACTGGACCTCTGCATAGCCACACACCTCTAAAAATTAGTTCTGTTAGGAAAACTCGCGTCTTTTGTGAAACCTAAGCATCCCATAATTGTTTATGTCGTGTGTGTTATAACTTTGGGATGTTGTGGCCATGCAATCCCTTGGCTGAGTGTGGCTTTTCACTTTCGTCTATTCCTTGTTGAGCCTTGTTGTTGTCCTCCTTGTGCTGAAATGGAGCTGAAGAAGCAGGTTGTTAGGCTTGTGTGAAACACTCTCTCCGGGTGAGAGAGGTGGTTGTGGTTGAAGAGGCAGGTTGTCAAGCCTATGAGAAACTCTCTCCAGGTGAGAGAGTGTGCTTTGGAAGTAATTTCTCCTAGAAGGGGTCGAGTAGCTACTATAGATCTCTAAGAATTTTGGTCCATCCTGTTTCTGAAGCCCAAGGCAAGGGAGGTGAAGCAGTCGATGGACTGTGTGACAGTGAACGTGTATACTGCTAGGGTGGGACAGACATGTGTGGAATGAGAGTCTATGAGAAGTGGGCATAAGTGGCTCCTGGGAGAGAGTCCTTCCTCATAAAATATGTGTCTTCCTTTTGTCCTTGCCTAGCCTAGGATTCCCTTTCTCGATGGAGCTTAGTCCCATCTCAGGGGTGACCTATTTCTAAGAGTGATGAGCAGTGTGGTCTAAGGCTGGGAGGTTTGTGGAAGGTATGCACGCATTTGGTGGTGTTATTCCAGTTGAAAGATAAGTATAATTTATGGGCTTAATTTTATGTTATGCATACCTGTGATGTTTGAATGTTATGTATTTTGTTGTGTATATGAATTATTGTCTATTAAATTTGAATATGTATGGTAGCAGTAACTTTGTGTTATGTGTTTTATTTCAATTAAAATGCATGTTATATATGTGTGTGTGTGTGTGTGTGTGTGTGTGTGTGTGTGTGTGTGTGTGTGTGTGTCAATGTTCTGCATGGTAGTGTTACTCGACTTGTTGAATGGTCGCGGACGTTGTCGTTTGGTATCGCAGCTAAGTCAGATATGAGTAGTGACATTGTCGGCCTGGTGATGGATGGGGATGTTACAAATTGGTATCAAAGCATGGTTTTGACACTGAGCCTAGATGGGCCATGTTAGTGGTTAACGAGACAAAGTTTTCAGAGTGAATTGTTGTCGAAAGAGAAAAAATTCGAGTTCAGAGCCAAGGTTTCAACGTTGAACTTGGATGGGCTGGATAAGTGGTCATTGGACCCAAGGTTTCATGTGGAAATTGTGTCTGGAGGGACTAATTTCAGACCTCATAACCTTCCTGAGTGCCAAGAAGTTACCTTGGTCATGTTACGAAGCTCAGGAGGAGTAGCAGTATCGTAAAACCATGACATAAGTGGTATTGGACCGCAGAGTAATGTGGGTCATAGGATCTATTCAGAAGGAAGGGAAACCCTTTTACGACCGTTATATATTAAGAAGTCACGCACGAGTTAGTCACGAGAACCCTTTAGAATTCGCAAAATCGAAAAAAATTGGAAGTGAACAGAGGTGAGCACCTCCGAAGCAAGGAATCACGAAGTGGATATCGACCGTTGGTTGCGAGAGAGAAAAGGATCGTCGATTAACCAGGGAGAGTTCAGAACTACGACAATTGGGAAAGGGGGAAAGTGTTGATGCAGAAACTTCCGAAGCCCGAAGTTTCGAAGTGAAAGAGTAGACGGGGTAGGGTCGGATGATGTCACCTGGGGTGACGTGGACCTTTCCTATACCTACCACCTTACCTCTTCTGGAATGTTTACAGATGTACTTTGTGCGTCCTAAGGTTGAATAACATAGTTAAAGGTCGGAGGAGCCACATTGGCGTTGATCACAAAACATCAAGATCGACGGCTAGGAGGCATTGCAGGGACCCAAGTTGCACGGGAGTTAATTCTCCAAGGCGGTCCCGCAATCCAAAGCACGGTTTTCCCGGGGGGTTACATGTCAGCTTCAGAGGAATTGTGGGATGAAAGGCGGGTTATTCCAAACCACCATTGCATGCCCCTGCAATTGGAAAAGCGTAAGTGATGTGACGTAATGACGTTAACAAAAGTGTCATGGAAGTGTTCAAAAATTAATGGTTTGGGGCGTTGGGGGTGTGTGGATGTGAAATCCTTCGAAGTCTCAAAGCTTCGAAGCTCCGAAGTCCCGGAGATCACATACTTGTAGTTCCACAACAAGTGTCAGTCGTTGGATGTCGAGTAGCCCTGGACGGTTGATCCACCCTACTTCGCGAGTTCGTTAATTCATAACTCCGAGAGTTTGTTGTGATGTATTATGAAGGTTTATGAAACCCAAAGTTCCGAGGAAGAACCTATCGATATAGCGCTTGGTCACAACCCTTGATCGCATGGGTTGGGATCTAAGAAAAAAGGGGCTAATGTCCAAAAATTATAGCAAAGCAAAGCTCCGAAAGAAGAAATCTGCGGGGATTCTTGATTGAACGAGAATCACAGAGAATGAAAACTAAATGTTTTCTTGAATCATATTTGTTTATGAATGTTGTGGGATTTGTTAAGGAATGATGGCCTAAAAAATTTTGATTGTCTGCACATTGTGTTTTCATAAGTTTAACAAGTGCCATAACCGAATAGAGTTGCCACTAAGTGAAAAGAAATGGAAGAGGCACAGACTGCTTCCAGTTCAGAGAATGGAGCAAAAGGAATGGATGTCCATTTGGGAGTTGAAGGATCGAAATCCAATGGACATGGATAAGATATAGATAAGGAAGGGCATATGATGAAAATCATTGATCGATTGTATAAACATGCCCAGAATAACCGAGAAAATAACAAAAATCTCATGAAAGCTAGGGATCAATAGGGAGAATTCAACCTAAAGTTGATGCAGAGCCTAGAAAGGATCGAAAAGAAGTTGGATAAGGAAGGTGATTCAAGAAAAACAGGGAGTTGTGAACCCTCTGGGAAGAAAATAAGATCAAGAAGTGTTAACGAGCATCGTCATCACTCCCCGAAACATCTCAATAAGGAGGCACCCATTAGTTCAAGCCCATCTCCTACCAGAAAACATAGGAGATCTGGAGTGGATGAACTGAAGGGATAAATGAACAAGATTAAGCCTCGTATGTTTGATGGAGAACACAAGAAAGAGGAATATGTTGATACATGGTTTCTTGGCATGAGGAAATATTTCCAACTGCAGAATTATTCCTCTCATGTAGAAGGAAGAATTGCAATGTATCAACTGAAAGGAAAAGCATCCATGTGGTGGGATAAGATTGTGCAGGTGCAGTACATTAAAGAGAAAAATGTTACTTGGAAAGAATTCAAGAGGTATTTTGAAAATAAATACTTGACAAAAATATATAATGACAGAAAGATGAAAGAGTTATTTGAACTCAAGCTGGGCAACATGTCCATTGATGAATACAAATGAACGTTCTTGGAGTTGTTAAAATATGTTCCCTTCATCAAGGATGAGACTATAAAAATTCAAAGGTATATGAGTGGACTACCACCTTCCATTGGGGACAAGATTCAGTATGATGACCCTAATACTATGGAAGAAACTATAAGAAGAGAGAAATGCTTATCTGAACAACAAAGAGAAAATATTAATTTTCGGAAGGCTTGGGATGGATAGAACAAGTTTAAGAAAGAATAGAGGCAGAAGGGAAACAAGCCACCCTTTTTCAGGAATAGTCCTCAAGGAAAGTCAGGTTTTAGAGAGCCCAAGAAGGCTGAAGCAGGTGGGCAATTTCCAAGGCAGACACCTATGGAATGTTGGGGTTGTAAATGAAATCATAGGTACAAAGACTTCCCCCACAAAAATGACAAAGTGAGAGATGTCCATAATGTTCAGCAAGATGAAATAGTGGAGGACATGGGAAGTATAATACCAAGGATCTATGCAGCCCTGGACAACAAGAAAGATGAATTTCAATCACACATGATTGAAGTGGAAGGTATGATCAACAACCATGCCTTTACTATTTTAATTGATTCAAGAGCTAGTCATAGTTACATAGATTCTAGAATGGTCGAAAGTTTTCATTTACCAAGAAGAAAACATGAGAAATATTGGTTAGTGCAGTTGGATATAGGAGCCAAGAGAAAGGTTGTCGAGTTGGTTAAGTCTTGTCCAGTGGACATGAATGGACTGAGCACAAAGGTTGAATTGAATGGTTAACCTTTAGGTTCCTATGACTGTCTAATTGAGATGGATTGGTTGGACCTTAACCAAGACATATTAGACTATCGTAACAAGGTAGTCACTTTCCTAGATGAGGAAGAGAATCAAAGAACAGTTCAAGGAATTCCCAGAGCAGTTGTTGTCAAAGAAATCTTAGCAATGCAACTGAAGAAGAGCTATAGAAAAGGTTGTCAATTATTTGTAGCCCATGTGGAGGAAGCATATAAGGATGAGGTCTCAAACATTGAATACCGTGCATTATTAAAATATTTCGAAGATATATTCCAGGAGGTACCAGGATTACCCCCGAAAAGAGATATTGACTTCTTGGTAAACTTGATGCCTGGAGAAACTCCAGCGTCGAAAGATCCTTATAGAATGAGTACACCAGAGCTAAAAGAAATGCAATTGTAGCTTGAAGAGATTCTGAAGAAGGGGCATATATGCCCAAGTGTGTCACCTTGGGGAGCCCCAGTCCTTTTTGTGAAGAAGAAGGATGGGACACTAAGATTGTGCATCGATTTCACACAATTGAACAAAGTGACCATTAAGAAGAAATATCCTTTGTTGAGGATTGATGATCTCTTTGATCAGTTGAAGGATTCCAAGATATTTTCGAAGATAGATCTTAAGTTAGGTTACCACCAGGTAAGAAATAAGGATGAAGACATCAGCAAGACCACCTTCAGAACAAGTTATGGTCAGTATGAATTCATAGTGGTGCCATTTGGGTTGTCGAATGCACCTGTTGTTTTTATGTGCCTAATGAATGGTGTGTTCAGAAAATATATGGACAAGTTTTTCATAGTCTTTTTGAATGACATCTTGGTATATTCCAAGTCGTAGGTAGAGCATGAGCAACATCTGAGGATGGTGTTGCAGGTGCTAAGGGAGCACCAGTTGTATGCCAAGTTGAGAAAATGCTTGTTTTATCAAAAGAAGATCCATTACTTGGGGCATATCATTTCAAGGGATGGGATAGACATGGATCCTGAGAAGATTGAGGCCATCAGAGAATGGTCACTGCCAAAGAATGTGACAGAAGTCATATCCTTTATGGGTCTAGCTGGTTATTATAGAAGGTTCATTGCAGGGTTCTCAAGGATAACTCACCCTATCACTTCCTTGCAAAGGAAGGAGAATAAATTTCAATGGACAAAGGAGTGTGAGAAAATATTCCAACGATTGAAGCAGTTGTTAACCAGTGCTCCAATCCCGAGGATTGCATATCCGAATGAAGACTTTGTAGTGTGTACAAATGCATGCAAAGAAGGACTGGGAGGAGTCCTCAGTCAGAATGGGTTCGTAAATTGTTATGAATCCAGAAAGTTGAAAGAGCATGAAAGGAACTATGCAACTCATGATTTAGAGTTGGCATCCATCGTTCACACTCTGAAGAAATGGAGGCATTACCTCACAAGAAGTAGGTTCGAACTGAGGACATACCATAACAATCTGAAGTATTTGTTTGATCAACCAACCTTGAATGCTAGACAGAGTAGGTGGTTGGAGTTTCTTTTTGAGTATGACTTTGATATCAATAATACCAAAGGAAAAGAGAACAAAGTGGTTGATGCACTCAGTAGGAGAGTGCATGAATTGCATGCTACTGCCATTAGCATGTACCAAAATGATATTAAAGGCATAATTTCGGAGGCTGCAAATGAAAATTTGTAGCATAGGGATTTGGTAGCAAAGCTATAGAAAGGTGAGATGCCACAGAAAGTGGAAAATTATAAATTGGAAGTCGATGGAACACTTCTGTACAAGAACAAAATTTATGTACCTAATGTCCAAGGCTTGAAACTTATGATTGTGAATGAATTGCATAATGTGCCTTATGGAGGGCACCCTGGATATCATAAAACTGTGGCAACAGTCAAGAGACATTACTTTTGGCCAGGTATGAAGAAAGAAATTGTGTAATACATCGCCAGATGTATGGAATGCCAGAAGGTTAAAGCTGAGCATATGCACCCAGTAGGGTTGCTAAAGCCTTTACCCATTCTTGAGTGGAAGTGGGATGTAGTGACAATGGATTTCATCACAGGATTTCCCAGGACCGGAAAGCAGCATGATTCAATCATGGTGGTGGTGGACAAGCTTACGAAAAATGCCCATTTTATTCCATTAAAGACTACTCACAAGGCAACTAACGTTGTTGATATTTTTATGAGGGAAATAACATGTTTGCACAGTATTCCCAAGGCAATTGTGTCTAACAGGGACCCGAAATTTACCTCAAATTTCTAGAAGGTGTTGTTCAAAGGATTCGAAACAAATCTGAACTTCAACACTTCTTATCATCCTGAGTCTGATGGGAAGATGGAGAGGGTGAACCAAGTGATAGAAGATATGCTAAGGATGTATGTGATGGACAAACCATCTAAATGGGAAGACTACCTACACTTCGTTGAATTCACCTACAACAATGGGTATCAAGCATCATTGAAGATGAGCCCATTTGAAGCACTTTATGGAAAAAGGTACAATACTCCAGTAAGATGGGATAATCTAGTTGATAGAGCAGTGGTTGGGCCAGAGTTGTTGAAGGAAATGGAAGAGAAAATGCTAAAAATTAAGAAGAATTTAAAGGCTTCCTAAGATAGGCAGAAAATCTATGCTGCTAAGAATAGAACCCACAGAGAGTTTAAATTGGGTGATCATGTTTTCTTGAAAGTGAAAGCCAATAGAATTTCCCTAAAGCTAGGAAATTGTTTGAAGTTGGCAGCCAGATTTTGTGGGCCATTTGAAATCGTAGAAAGGATTGGGCCAGTTGGATATATGCTTGCATTACCTGCATCCGTGACTGTACATAATGTGTTTCATATTTCATTTCTTAAGAAATATATACTTGATGTTAATCATGTAATCGATTGGAATGTAATTCAAGTGGAGCAAGAAGGTGTCTTTCAAGTGCATCTCGTGCGCATATTGCACCGGAAAAGAAGGAAGCTCTTGACTCGAGCCATAGGGATTGCAAAGGTCCAGTGGACCTTGTACGGTCCTAAGGATGCGCCATGGGAGCATGAGGATTCTATACGAGCAGAATACCCACATATTTTTGAAGATTTCTGAAATCTTGTTGATGCTATGTAAGTAAGTTTCACTGAGGATGGTGCAAAAATAAGGGGAGGGGATTGTAATACCCCAAGGATGAGCCCCAATTATATCTATGTATAGTAAACATGTTTTTTAGGTTGGTGATCCGAGAAATTATAAGATGGTAATCTTATGTGCAAGTAGGCTAGAGAGACTAGATGTTAAATGCCAGGAGACTATTTTGTACATGTAATTATGCACTTTGTTAATATAAAAACATCATTGCGTGTAGGCTGACCACGAAGAAAGAGTGATGGGGGAATAAGTTTCCACAAGGTTGGGTAAGGGAGGAGGCTAAGTGTTGGGCCTAGGGGATAAGCTAAGGGGATTACCTCTAAAGGGGATAATAATTTATTATTATTTCCTAAAAGGCTAAGGTGGACAATTGATGAGTGTTGTCCCAAGTTCCTGGGAAAGGAACGTATGCAAAATGGAGTGCATGTAGCTCCAGGAAGAAAGGTGTCGACCTGGGTGCATGTAGTTAAAAATGAATAAGTCAGCTGTGTTGTGATTTGGCGTGCCCATCCTTCCATACTCCATTGGAGTTCACTAGAATCCTCCCCGAGAACCCGTTTGGTCTTTGCACTAGACCTCTGCATAGCCATGCACCTCTAAAAATTAGATCCATGAAGTCGACCTACGTCTTCTATGAAACCTGAGCATCCCGTAATTGTCTATGCCGTGTGTGTTATAACTATGGGTTGTTGTGGCCATGCAGTCCCTTAGCTGAGTGTGGATTGTCTTTCCACTGTCGTTTATTCATTGCTAAGCCTTGTTTTTGTCCTCCTTGTGCTGGAACAGAGCTAAAGAAGTAGGTTGTCAAGCCTATGTGAAACACTCTCTCTGGGTGAGAGAGGTGGTTGTGGTTGAAGAGGAAGGTTGCCAGGCTTATAAGAAGATCTCTCTAGGTGAGAGAATGTGTTGTGGAAGTGATTTCTCCTGGAAGGGGTCCCGTAGGTGCTACAAATCTCTGAGAATTTCGGTCCGGCCTATTGCTGAAGCCCAAGGCAAGGGAGGTGAAGTAGCCGATGGAATGTGTGATAGTGAAGGTGTATACTCCCAGGGTGGGACAAGAATGTGGGGAATGAGAGTATGTGAGCAATGGGCATAAGTGTCTCCTGGGAGAGAATCCTTCCTCATAAACTGTGTGTCTTCCTGTTGACCTTGCCTAGCCTAGGATTCCCTTTCTGAGTGGAGCTTAGTCCCATCTTGGGGGTGACCTACTGCTGAGAGTGATGAGCAGTGTGGTCTAAGGTAGGGAGGTTTGTGGAAGGTCTGCATGCAGTTGGTGGTGTTATTCCAGTTGAAAGATAGTATAATTTATGGGCTTAATTTTATGTTATGCATACCTGTGATGCTTGACTGTTATCATGTATTCCATTGCATATATGAATTACTATCTATTACATTTGAATCTGTATGGTAGTAGTAAATCTATGTTATGTTTTTTATTTCAATTAAAATGCATGTTATATATATCTGTGAATGTTCGGCATGTTAGTGTTACTCGGCCTGTTGAATGGTCAGGGACATTGTCGTTTGGTATTGCAGCTAAGTTAGAGCTCAGTAGTGACATTGTCAGCCTAGTGATGGATGGGGATGTTACACTCTTCTTTTGGAATTATATAATTGGCTCCCTCCATCTAACAAATTCCATGCTTCTGTCTACATCCTTATTGCCTTCTGCAAAGTGTCACAAGTCTTTTTCCAATTTCCTCTTGATTGTTGACTTCTTTCTGTTTTTACTTCTTCTAGGTTTCTTCAAGTTTGATGTAGTTGTTACTTATGTAATAGATTCCACATGAATTTTTACCAGGGGTTGTTGATGTACTTCATCCTTTCATGTGTATTGTCTGACTTGTAGTCATTGTGATAGCAATCCTTATCTTGTTGTTCTTCCATAGGTATAGTTTCTCCTTGAACATATTATCTTCTAAGAAATAGATATGCAAGATATGTACAAAAGCTATGTGAACATGGTATGTACAAGAATTATGAAGAATATTGTTACCTTGTCTTAGAAGAAGAAGTTTGTTTTATCCTGCTTGGTCTTCTTTGAGGGTTCCCTTTCTTCGGCAACCGATGCTTCATGTGTTTCCTTCCTTTTATTTAACTCGGGACAATGATTCTTGTAGTGACCATATTTTCGATCATTGAAGCATTGTATTTTTGACATATCTTTCTCTTGATTTGGTTTCTTCCTGGAGCCAAACATATTTTTATTCCTGAAATTATTGAACCTTGTTGTGAAGGATTCATCATCGTATTTATTTTGGGGTTTCTCTTTTGCACTAATCCTTGATTCTTCTTGTGCACAACAAGTCCAAAGTTCTTCAAATGTAGGATACTCCTTCCTTGTGTTCATGCTTGCGGAAAATGCATCCCATATATTGGGAAGACCATTGAGTACTGTATTTACTAGATCCTTCTCTAAAATGATC
The DNA here is from genome assembly GCA_009831015.1 of Picea engelmannii. NCBI lineage: Eukaryota > Viridiplantae > Streptophyta > Pinopsida > Pinales > Pinaceae > Picea > Picea engelmannii. The sequence goes on from ML796457.1 coordinate 32,919, forward strand.
TCTTCAATAAGTTGTAATTGATCTCTTCACTGAGATATTCTCACAAAGCATGATGTTATGTTTTCATCATCATTCATTTTCATGTCATGAAGCTTGTTCTTCAGACTCATTACTTGTTCAATTTTTCAGACTGAGAAGAGGTTTGTTAGGGAATCATACATCTTATTAGATGAGTCAAGATGGGAGATGTAGGGTATCAAGTGGTCTTTTATAGAGTCCACTATGATACTCATGGAATTGATGTCATTATCTCTGAACTTCTCCATAACTACAACGTTCTGAGGTTCCTTCTCGTTTCCTTCTTCGAATTGTGGTTAAACGATCTTTCCTTTCACGATATCCAACACTTTGTTCTTGGAAAGGATGAGGTCAATCGTTGTCTTCCATGCTCTGGAGTTAGAAGGCCCTTCCAACTTGTTTTCTGACTTCATAGAGTAAGTCATAACTGCTTTGACTTGGTCAACCTTTGACTTTGACCAAAAACTCAAACTTGACATCTTGGCTTGTTGAGAATACCAGGAGGTGTGCTAGGCTAGGGCACACTAGGTTATCCAAAAATTAGGTCAATCTCTTCACTTAAGGTGCCTCAACAAGAGGTTTAGGGTTTCGTTGCTACAACAAAAACTGGCTGCAACTGCAACTGTAACTGAGCAAATCCTCCCAATATATCTTCCAGTGGTTAGACTGTCTGAAGATAGTGTGGGCCCATAACCTATTAGAAATTAATATATGTGCTCATTTAACCATAGACATTATAGAAATATTGTCACCCAACCATAGGCCGAAGCCACCCCCGATCACCTTAACCTTGACAGAGAATCATTTTGGAAGCAAACCCTAGGCTTAATAGCCAAACAAAGCGGCACACCTCTCTCCAAGGATAGTGCACCAAGAAAGAATAACCAAAATATGCTAAGAAGAAAGTCCAAACCATAAACAAGAGAGAGTCTAAGTCAAAATCGAAATCTGCTAATTATAGCAACTGCAACTGTAACTCTTCTTCAAACTTGTGCACCACTTCCTTATGCAGTTATGAGAGGTGAGTAAAAATGAGCGCAAGCACCCTTTATTTATAGTCCTCCAAGTCACTTAACTGGGCCGACGTCTTCTCTTGGAGGCTAATAACTTAATACAAATCATTCTCTTGAGCTGACTTGTCTTCTAGGGTTATTAACCAACTATTTAGGGTTATTCTTTCTTCCCGAAATATTCTATTCTCGTCAGGGTTACACGTGGAGGTAAATACCTCCCAAAACTACCATAATATCGACAAAAAATTCATATATATCATAGAAATTGTCATCCATCCAATCACACTCCAAATTAAGGGTTTGAAAGGTACGTAACTTACAATTGACATAAATTTTGATTGAAAGATCTATTTTTGATTATTCAAAATTTGTGATAACAAGGAAAAAGACTGAAATTTTGAGAATCTTGAGGAGACATAGAAAATTACATTTGAATGATTTTTTAAAATTTTAATTATTATTGAGATATATCTTGTGGAATTTGGGTATTTTTATTAATCTTGAAAGTAGTATTAAACAAGTCATTTTGGTATTTGTGCTATAACTTTTTAGCAGTGAAGGTTCATACTGTGAAAGTTTTAGGAGTATAAGAAGTCATGTCAAAGTACTACATGACAAAATTTTAGACTCATAAGGGTTAAAAATGCATATATATATATATATATATATATATATATATATATATATATATATATATATATATATAATAATAACAAATGCCAACCATCTAGACATACTCCAAATTAAGGGTTTGAAAGGTTTACAATTGACATAACTTTTGATTAGAAAATCTATTTTTGATGATTCAAAATTTGTGATAAAGAGGAGAAAGAGGAGAATTATTTTTTTCTCACATGGCTCCAAAGGTTCCTCCAAAATTTATTTCATGAGCCAAACATCCAGAGAGTTCAATCGTGACTCAATAAGAAAGAGATAAATCTTTCACTAGATTGGAAATGTGGAAAAGAAGATGGATGGGGTGGAAAATAAGATGGATTAAAATAGGAAAGAGACAAAAAATAATATGGATGAAAGTTATGAGAATACAAAAAACAATATGTTAGAATTGTAGAATTCAATCTTCCATGATCTTCCATGCTCTATATGAGAGACTCCCTAAAGGAGATATCAAAATGAAAGGAAATTGAAACATTGTAGAGGAAATAAAAATTGAGTCCCATAAGCATTATTAATCATCACTTCAATATCCACATCATCAAGGTTTCAATGTTGCACCAAGGAACTAGTTCATTCTAAAGATTGATATGAGGAAGTTTGATAGTAAATATCATATAACATGGATACTCCATATGGATCAATACTTTGATCTACACCAAGTTCCAAGCTTACAAAAGGTACCTATTGGATCCTTGTATTTCGAAAATCATCATTTTGTTTGGTATCAATGGATCTTTTAAAGAAAAAAGAATTATATTATGTCTTATTCCATTTTTACAAATGAATTGATATCAAATTATGGGGATATTAAGAGAAACTAATTCGTTAGTTAGTTGATAAATATTTGGAAAAAAGGTCCAAATACAATGCACATTCAATAATTCTAAAAGTTCAGTCTTAGGGTAAACAACATTCTTGAGGATAATTTGTTATATCTCTTTATGGGAACTTTAATTGAGTAAATTCAAAATGAGGTGCATCTTTTTGAACCTAAATCCCTAGAGCAAGCTTTGAGTATGGAAAGGAAAGTGGAAAACCAAAATATGGCTACTGGAAGGGTGGCCACAAGAAACTATAGAGAACACCATGTTCCCTCTCCTAAACTCACTCAACCAACAAGGTTGACACCTCAACAAATGGATGAACGAAGAAAAAAAGGGACTATGCTTCAATTGTGATAGCAAGTACAGGAAGGGGCATAAATTTGGTGAGAATAAATTTATTCTAGATATATTGTGAAGAGGAATAAGATCAAGAATTGAAACCATCACAAGTTCAATATCTAGAAGAGGTTATTCAAACTATTTATTTTCATGCATTGGCCAACATCAATACTCCACCAACCCTTAAGATACAAGGATACATCAAAAATAAAAAGGTAACATTGTTGATTAATTTTGGTAATACCCATAACTTCATCAATTGCAAATCAAGAAAAGTTCTCAACTGCTTTGTATTTCTAGCACCAGAGTTTCAAGTAATGATTGCAGATGGAGGTACAATAATTTTTTCTGGGAAGTGCCATAGTATTAATCTCAATATGGGGGAGTATGTTTTGGATACTCCCATTATTTTCACCCAAATGGATGGTGTTGATGTCATATTAGGGGTCTAATTGTTACAGTCATTGGGAAGAATGGCCCTTAATTTTCCATATCTTTTCATGGCATTTTCCATATCTTTCTAGAATGAGGGAGGAAGACATTCCCAAAAAATCCTTTATAACACATGAAGGTCATTATGAGTTTTTAATTATTCCATTTGGACTTCCCAATTCACCTTCAACATTTCAAATTTTGATGAGATCTATTTTCAAACCTTTCCCTATAAAATTCGTGTTAGTATTTTTTTATGACATATTGATCTACAATAAATCACGGGAAGAGAATGTACAACATGTTGACAGAGTATTACAACTTTTGCAAAAGGAACAACTTTATGAAAATCCTCCCAAGCAGGCCTCTGGGGTTCAATAAGTGGAATATTTTGGTCATATTGTATCTCATGAAGGTGTAAAAGTGGACACTAACATAATTAAATCTACGAGGGAATGGACAAATCCTAAAATATTGAAGAAACTTAGAGGATTATTATGATTGACAGGATATTACCGCAAGTTTGTTAAAATCTATGGTCAAATAGTGGCACCTATAACAACATTATTAAAGGAAGCATTTTATTGGACTCAATAAGAAACCAAATCTTTTTTAAAAATTAAGGAGTTTATGTGTACATATCCTATCCTATCCACACTTGACTTCACATTTTTTTTTATTCTGGAGTGTGATGCCTCGGGCCATGGAATTGGTGCAGTTTTAATGCAAGAAGGAAGGCCCCTTTCCTTTGAAGGAAACCAAATTAAAGGACAAAAGTTACTAAAACCCATTTATGAAAAATAAATTGTGTCCATACTACATGTAGTTAAGAAATGACACCCTTACCTAATAGGAACAGACCATGATATTTTGAAGTAATTCTTCGAGCAACTATTATCTTCAGAATAGAAATAAAAATGGGTTACAAAGATGCTAGTTTATGACTTTGAAATTATGTACAAGAAATGAAAACATAATATTGTGGCAAATGCACTTTCAAGGAAAGAAGAAGAATTATAGGGTTCACTTTGTGCTATTTCTATTCCTCAATCTGATTGGGTGGAAGAAGCAAAGATATAGTGAAAGCAATATCAAGAGGTATGAAATATCATTCAACAAATACAAGAGGACCTGAGTTATTTATATAAATTTGTATGAAATAATGATTTTGTATGGTATCATGATCGCTTAAATTTATGTAATAATTCCCAACTCAAATAGAAGGTCCTTATGAAATTGCACACTTCTCCTATAGGAGGACATTTAGTGTTGTTGAAAACTTACCATAGGATCAAGAAGGTTTTGTTTTGGAAAGTTCTTAAAACTGATGTTAAAAAATTTGTTTCTTAATGTTTGTTCTACCAAAAAAATAATGGAGAGATAATGAAGATGATAGGTCTCCTAAAACCATTAGCTACACTAAGATAATGTTGGGAAGAAGTTTCAATGGATTTTATTACATGTTTACCCAAATCTGAAGGGAATATTGACATCATGGTAGTATTGGATAGACTAACAAAGTATGCCCATTTTTCTCTCTCTCTCATCATTTTAAAGAAAGAAGAATATCCACAACATTAATGGAAAAATTCAAAAGATACATGGAGTCCCCAAAATTATTGTAAGTGACATAGATCCAATTTTTACTAGAAATTTTTAGACTGGACTATTTTATGGTTTAGGTACTCAATTGGCTCACAACTCATCTTACCATCCTCAATTGAATGGGAAAACTAAGATTTTGAATAAATGTCTATAAGGATATATTTGTTGATTTTCATATGATAAACAAATACAGTGGGTCAAGTGGTTTCCATTGGTATAATCGTGGTACAACACATCCTTCCATACATCATAAAAAATTCCCCCATTTCTAGCACTTTATGGGTATCATCCTCCATCCATCACATCTCCCTTGAAAGCGATTGCAAAGGTTCAGGAAGTGGAGGACCATATAGGGCACCAATGAGATTTTCTCAGACTATTGAAGGACATCTTGGTTATGGAAAAAAATGGGGTGAAACAACAAGCATATCAACATCATAGTGAAAGGGAATTTGAAGTGGGGGAATTGGTATTTTTGAGACTACAACCATATAAACAAATGTCCCTCAAGAAACAAAAGAAGATAAATAAATTATCACCCAAATATTATGGACCCTATAAAGTGTTGCAAAGGATTATAAGTATGTATTAAAAAATAGAGTTGCCTCCATCTTGATGTGTACATCCAATCTTCCATGTTTCTTTGTTAAAAAAGGTAATCATTGAAAAGATCCCTGTCCAAAATATTTTACTAGACATTAATGAAGAAGGGACAATCATACTAGAACCAAAAAAACTCCTTGAAACAAGGGTTAAGTGGCTGCCAAATTGAGCAATTACTGAGTACCTCGTCAAATGGAATAACCTACCAGTGGAAAAGGCAATATGGGAAGATGATTTCTTCATATAGAAACACCCGTAATTAGTGAAGTGTTGAGGACAACACTTTTTTGAAGGCGAGAGGCATGTTAAACCCTAGACAAATCCCCATGCTAAGTATAAAACCCCTTATTATGCCCTAGATATTGAATTATTACATATCTGGTGTTATACTTGTATTTAGTTTAGAATGCTTCATTGTTCCCTTTCATTATAACTATACCATTTGTGTCCTATATATATACCAAGGATACCTACACTTAGGATCATATTAGATCACATTTTTACATTTAATATATTGTAAACGGAGGTCTCCCCCTCAATGTTGATCATTACTCCTTGACTTTTTATCATTCTCAAGGCATTGGTTCATAACAAAACCATACAAGATTCCCCCCTATTCCTTGGAGTATTTGGATGGAAGGTGTCTCAACTACTAGCCACAATTATAGCTGATAATATAAAGAGACTCAGTCAAACTAGAACCAAATACCTTACGACAAACTCTACCTTGAAAAGGTCCACTTGAACCAATTGAGCTAATCCATAGAGATTTTTTGTTTAATTATGTATTTATGGATGTATGTGAACACTCACATGAAGATGGCGGTTGAAAATGTGGCAATGGGGTGTGAAGGAACACACACATGCAGGAATGTGTGCATGTTCTTAGAAATTTATAAATGCATGTTCTTAATAATATAGCCTATGTACTCACTAAACCGCTACACACACTTTCCTAGTAGGATTTCTTAGGAACATGCACATTTTCCTATGCTAATTGTGTATGTTGAGGAAAAGATATGAGATGATATTACTCAAGCATTTTAAGATTCTTCTTGGCTAAAGAAAAATAGACGGGAAAGTCACCCTATGTTTATAGCCATCAAAAATAATATCCTAACTCACAAGTATTGATTACAAGTCCTTAAGCTAGTCCTTTTATAAATAAAAGCTTGCTGGAAAATTCATTATTTATATGATTTTCTGAATATAACAGTTGGTGAAATAAATGTTTAGATAGAAGTAAAGACACCAAGATGATAATCAAGACAGATAAGACATAAAGCAATCTTTTATTTCATTCCATTTCATCAAAGATTCTTTCTCTTTACAAAATTTCGTAAAGAAGTTTTGGACCAAAGTCAAACTTAGACGTCCCTGATGAAACATGCAAAAGGACCTCTGACAAAAAATAAAAAACTGAACTCTAAAAGTTGGATCCGTTTTCCACAGATTGCTGCCCACTCGAATCTACACAATATCATTTTTTAGTCATGAAAACTAATTCACAAACAGACAAGTCTACACAGACTATCAAAGATAGATCAACACCTCTGATTTTTTTTTGTCTAAATGATGTAATTCAACCCTGAATCTTGTTGTCTACAATAAGACCCTTCTATCATAAAAAAGAATTAGGCTTATGATCAATTAAGGAATGAATGAAAACTGAACTATCTCAACAGAAACTCAAAGAGAAAACCTTAGTATGCTTCTCCTTCTATCCTCCTTTCTTCTTCTCTTTCCTTTTGCTTTTAAGAAAATTATAATTGGTTGAAGTAGTTGAACTACTTCATTAGTTAAGTTAACTAAAACTCAACCAACATTTTAGTTAAGGGGGAAAAGTAATAAATCATAATAAGGGTTTTAAATAAATAATAACTAGTAGGTGGGACCCCTTGTGACTCCCTTTAGCTCTTAAAAATCATAACATAACTAGTTAATTAAGAAAAACACCCCTCCTCGTGACTCCCATCATCACATTAATATTTGGCAATTTATCTCATTGATATTTGAAATTATTTTCAAAAATATATTACTCATATATCCAAAGAAAACATGTTGTCCAAAACTTTTGAAGTCAACTGTCATCAACAATAAATAAAATAAAACTCAAAAACCATATTTTCCACTCTGAGATGCAATCTTTCCTTGGTTTTTGATGTAACCCTTTGATTTCTTTGAATTTTCCTTTAGTTGTGCTAATCTTTTAGGCCTAATATCGTTGATCACATGAGAACAATCGTCCCTCAAATTCATCTGGGAAGACATAGATTTATCAGAGCCATTGGAGGGTGAGGAAGGGGCAGCAATGGATTTTCCTTTGTCAGGGGCATGGTGGGCCTCAGTTTTCAACCTTTTGCTAGCATAAGAGGACTGAACTAGTCAGTGGACAGGTGCATCTTAGACAATATGATTGATAGGAGGGGGAGTAGGTAAGGACAAATTGGGACAACCATGATGTTGGGAGACTACCGAGTGGACAATCTCTTGCCATCTTTCATTTTCAGGAACCTCGGGTTGCAATGAGACATGAGGGGGCATGGGAATACCAGGGGCTTGTGGAGCTTGGAAGGGAGGCCTTTCAGGCCTAGGTTGGACCACTCCTTGCCAAATCTAATTGAAAAATCCAGCCTGGAATAACTAGCCTAACTCTTGTGAGTTAGCATCAAAGTGAATGGAGAATCTAGGCCTTCTAGGGCTCCTGTTCCAATTTCCTCTTCCTCAGATACCTCTTCCATGGCGACCTGAACTGAAAAAGATCATTCCCGCATGCATGATTTATTAGTAAATAGTTATTTTAATAACCATACATGACAACTCCTTAAAAATATAAAATAGATTTTGGCTCAGCAACATATCAGACCCATGCAATCCAATCCATACAAATTGCTTAATTGGTGTTAATGAGCAGGGGGTGAACAAAGGTTCTGGGATATGCGAGGGGTTGTATTGAGTGAAAAAAATGTTAAAATGAGTGGGAAAAGAATCATGGTTATTGCTCAAATACAACAAACAATCAATTGTAATGAAAACCAAAGAAAATATCACTGTGATACAACCAAGAAACTATGATTTCAAACTGCTTCAATACAGAATTATTCTAAACTGTAATTAAATTTTAAGAAGAGGGAGTGGAAAATGAATGTGGGATGGTGATGGGGTTATAATTAGCGAAAATAAAAATAATGGTAGAAAAAGAGAGCGGATATTGTTCATAAAATTAATTAAGTAATCCATAAAATCATTCTATATCAAACGTAAAAAGAACTAACACCAACCAAATAATCACTGTGATCAAATGAAAAAATATTGTGTATAATTCAATCAATTATGTGCATTAACTTGCTCACTGTTTGCAATCAGATCTTTAACACAGTGTCACCAAAATAAGACAATATGCATCCCACAACAACCTGTAGAAGAGTTTTGTTTCTTCTCATTTGCCCATTTAATGTTTTAAAACAATTCCCAAATGAATACACAGTCACTTAATTCCACTTTGTTCAACACTAAAACATCAACCACTATCCATGAATTATTTCATTCATCAAACCAGACACAAAAATCTTGCCTTATTTTATTCCTCAATTCCATTTAATAATTAAGTTGTAATGAGACAATACTGTCATGGAATCTATGCTCATCTATGATATCAACTATACACAGTGGACATTCAACAAACAATCATCAATATTGCAATAACCTTGACTTACCATTTAAATGAACAACAATCATTAGCTCAACTTATACGATGTTGTATGATACATAGACCAGTCAACAAAACACAAGAGTGTTACTGCGACTGTAAATGTCTATTTACCCTGGATCTAAACATCAAACAACATCGAGCTATCAATCTAATACAAGGAAACAACGACAATATGCCTAAATCCATTTCTCAATTCAATCAGACTGCAACAAAACCATACTGTTATAAAACCTGTGCCCTTCTCTGATGGCGAAATCAACAATATCCATAACATACACAGTGGACGGCCATGCCACAACTATTATGATTTCAATACTCCCATTTGTCAATTTTTAACACACAGTCACAACAACCATCAACTCGACATAACATGTTGTAGGAATCCCACACAAACCAATGCATCATGCACGAAGCATCGCTGTGACTTAATCAATTATAAACTAATGTTGGGTTAACAATTCAATAATAACAATGTAAGAGACAGTGACTGTGTATTCAATCCAATTTCCTTAATCAACCAATTAACCATGTTGAGCTTATCATAGTAACCAATGCAGTGACTAAATATCAAAACCAAAACCACTGTCAACATAATCAATAGGGACATGCCCATAATCGAACACTGTCGACAATACACCACCAACTCATAACAATCAACAATATACCCGACAGGACATAACGATTCCCTTTATAAAAAACCGGGCTTGAGAAATCAAGGGTTCGTTATGTGGACCAACACAGGGAGACTAGAGTCGACCCCCAACCGGGTGAGAACCTCTGAGACCAACGGTGCAAACATAAGGTATATCACCAATGACTTCATAGACATGGTGACAGTTCATGAGATAGGAGAGACTATGAACAAAGGAGAAAAGGCTTCATTTTGGTCCTATAACAACATTTAGAACATGCAGGGTATAACCCTCATGGTTTTCCCAATCAACCGAAGAATGTTGATATAAACAAAGATGAGAAATAGCAATCAACCTTAAGCAATCCCATTTGGAATAACAACCATCATAACTCACTGTGCAAACATCAGTAACATGAATAAATCCATACCCAAGTGAAACGATATGCAGTGACACAAGGTGTTTCAAACCCAACAACCCCATAACAGAAAAACGACTGGGTATGGTGATAAGAATGTGTGGAAATAGCCAACCGATCTAGACTGAATGAAACCCTTCAACCAAGACCAATAAGGATGACAAAGAGCCTTTGTGGCTTCTAACACTTAGAATGATCAATGAAACTATGACTTCAAACATTATTGCAATGCGAACCACACCAACCATTCATTCCAGAAAAATATCACAATTTTACATAGTTGCTAGTCTTAAGAAAATCATAGAACCATACATCACCAAGAAAATATCTATTTCATAACCAAAGCAGGTTCATGGATGGAGAAAATACATACCTATAACCAAGAAAACCTTAAAAACGCAATTTTGTCTGAGCAATTCTTCCTCTGCTTGAAAATTGGAGCTTAACAACAACGATCACAATTGAATAATAGCCAAGCCAGGGTGATGGCTAGTGGAAGGGGTATGGAGTGACGTGCAGTAAATGCACGTCGCCTCCATCCTCTAGTCATTCAATTCCTTAGTACACGCCAACCCACTATTCCATTAATTCATTCAATTAAATTATGCATCGAAACCAACATCCACTATTTTCCAAAAGCGCCACCCTATGTCACATTAACCACTGCCAACCATACTATAACGCATATCATATGTATTTCCATATAACTCAATAAATCATATATCCACTAACCCTGTTAGCTAGGACTAACAACCATCCTTTTAATTCTAATGCTTATAGTGTAGCATATTAGTATAGTATAGTTTCTTCCTTCTATATTTTGTTTATATTGCTTTTTATCTCTTTTCAACTGCTCTCATGTGTTGTTACTAACATGTCTCATGTGCAGGTGTCACAATAATGAATATAGGAACATATAGCAAGGGTAATAATGGACAATCATATGCCATCGTAACATGAAATTAGATCTTAAAGCAACAAAAACAACACATAACATGACTTATCCATCATTCATTTGTCAAAATTAGAACCAACACATAATAGACCTTATCCATTGCCCAATAAAACCAAGATTTCATCCATCATGTAGAACCTGGTAAGCAGTGTCGATCAACAACATAAACATGAAATAAGAACTAGATCTGATCTCCCAATCTACAAGGGGGTCCCACCTACTAGTATTATTTATCTTTTTAGCTTATAATAATAGGCTTTAGCAATACTTTGTGGGAAAAATCCTCGTTGCGATTTTAATTGTCAACAGTGTACATGCTCAAGAAAACGCATATGTTCCTATACTTATTGTGCATGTGCTTAGGGACACGTGTATATTCTTGTTTTGAATCTACATGTGCTCAAGAATGTGCATGTGTTCCTAAGTAGAAGCACACATGGTTTCATAAGTAGGAGAATGCATGCATTCCTATGCCTATATCCTTCAACTAGTTTTCATTTTTCTTTGAGTCAAAGACAATGTCCAAGTTCATTCATATGCACATCTACTCTGAATAACTGGCTCTATGGAAGACCTTGTAGTCATGATAAGCCCCACCGAGGGTAGGTGTCTAGAGTGGTTGGGAAATTATAAAGGATCACTTATTACATCCTTGTAAGTTTTAAACCATTTAAAGAACCTTCAAAAAAATTTGGTCAGGGGATCCTACCCCTGAACCTCAGAGAAAGGGGGGCCTAAATGACCCCCCTAAAAATCCTAGTGTAATGAACAATGGGTGTGTATCATTTCCAATACCCTATGATGCATACCTACTTCTCAAAACCAATTAGTGGCACTGAAATCCCCAACCATAGGCTAGGCCAATGAACAACCCCTTGAAGCCACATAAAATATTGAACCCACATGCATGACCTCCCAAGTGTATCCTTTACCTCCTTGTGGGAATATTTTCACCATTAGTGGATTTGGAGAAGTAGGTATTAACTTTAAGAGAGAGAGAGAGAGAGAGAGAGA
>ML796457.1:78554-92731 GCA_009831015.1 Picea engelmannii
TTTTCTTTATATTTAATTTTTATGTTTTGTTATTTATATAATTTGTCTTTTTTATATATATGTTTTTTTTTATTATTATTATTATATTATTTATTTGTTTAAGTTTTATTTAGTTTATAAATTTAGTTTTTTATATATTATTGTTTTGTGTTTGATATTTTATATGTTTTGTTTTATTTAATATTAATTAATAAAAACTAACCTAGTTACTAAACTAACTTAACTATTAACTTAAATACTAATTTTATTAATTAACAATTGATTAATTACTAACATGCTACTAAATTAATAATTAATTAATCTATCATTAACAGGTCTAATCATAACTATTGACCTAATTAACTTTATTGTTATTTTTGTTCATCCTAAGTCTGATTATTCATGGATGGGTGACAGGCGAGAGGTAGTCAATGGGGCAACAGGACAAGGGAGTGAGGGCGCAGCGTGGATGAAGGATGTAGCAGGGTGATGGGGGATCGAGCGAAAAGAATGGAGGGAAGAAACAGGATCAACCGAGCGAGACTTCGTCATCACGAGAGAAACGCCAAATGAACAGTCGAAGAATCAAGTTGCTTATAATTATAGGACCCCAACATAGGCTCCACCTGGGGATGTCATTTTCTTTCAGGAGGCGTCAAGAACCACGGACCTGTGAATCATGCAGACCGGTGCTTTATCCATTGGGCTAGTCCCAAAACCTTATTCTGCAACTTGTACCTGTTTTGATCTTGCAATTGAAACCAAATTAAAATAAACACTACTGAAGAAGAGATGCTCGGAATGTTGAGCTTATTCATAACTGCTACCTACCCTACACTACTGACGATTTCATCATTCTAAATGATACAATAATGTCAATGCAGCCAATCAAGTAGTTGTTGAGACCAGAGGACTATTTGACTGCTTGTTAGCACAGTGAAAAGCGCAGCTTGACCTTTTGCCCATCGACTCAAAACTACAAAGTGAAAAGGCCACTGCTGAAAAATTGATTGATATTTACCATAGAGACCTCGATAATCTTGAAAAACAAAAGTACTGCCAGAGAAAGATTGAGGCTCTATAGTGAAAAAATTCTCCATATAGGTAGCTGCAGGATCAAGGTAGAAATGACATGTTCCTTGATTTTTGGATGGTAGCTCTGGCACTGTATCTATGTTATCTTCATCCTCGTGCATTTCCTGACATGGATGCAACTGCTCTGATGGGATTTGTAATGTGACTTCTGCTGAACACACCCCTGTAACTGACTGCTTGATCATGTCAATATCATAACAACTTTTTATCTCATGACTGGATGATGGAAAATGACTTTGACAACACAGGTCATCTAACCGATCAACTATTGGATCCTGAAAAGACTGACAAGACTGTTGCATTGATTCAAATGAAATTTCCTTCCTGTTTCTGTATTCATCCTTCAACACTTGTTCAAGAGTCTCCTTCAAAATTTGGATTGAATTAAAGCACAATGGTACAGATTTATTTTGGATTAACTCACAGCTTGTCTCAGGCTTTAGTCTTTCATTTGAAATTTGAAAATCAAAGTAGGTAAAAGGCAACAACTTTGGATTTAGAACAACCTCAACATCCTTAAAGGCATATTCAACTGATTGATCAAGGAAATTTCTGTCTTCACTATTTACAACTGGCCTAGAGTTTCTTTTCAGAAATTGAAAAGATGAGAAACATAAGGGCAAAGATTTTTCCCTTTCTCTGAAATTTTATGTCTCTTCCTCATTGTTGTCATGACTGTTGTGCAAGGGTTGATTGTCACATCTGAACTGTAAATGATCTCCTTCCTGCCAATGACATGTTGTTGGTTTCTTTGAACAAACAACCTCTATTTCATCTTCATGATCATCATCATACTGCTCACACTTGGGTAAATCATCCATGGATGAAATGCCATTGAACATGAATATCATGCCAGCTGGTTGTTCCTCTACAAGTTGAGATGGAGCTTCATCTTTGACTGTGTTGTGAATTGAATACATGAACGAATCATTATTCAAACCATGGTACCCAGGATGAGTAGAAAAATGTTTGGGAACTATGGCACTTTCTTTCTCTGAAATCAATGGACCATGATGTCTTTGGACGACAAGTTCATATTTCCTATTGATCCTCTGCATCATCTCTTCCATGGCACCAGCCAAAATCTCTAGTTTAGCTTCTGATGACCTCAACTGCTCCTTTTCTTTGTCCTTTAACTTTGACCTTTTGATCAGCAAGTTGGTCTCCACATCAACTGCAATGCTCTTCATTTCTTCAAGGCTTGCAGTGTTCCTTTCTCTTAATTGGAATGTCATCTCAGGATCAAAGGCATCTGGGAAATGCAAGTGGGCTGATCCTCGGGGTGGCTTTATATCAATAGGTATTGTATGATATACCTTATTGAACCTTGCTGAAAACTGTTGCACTGTTTCCCCTGGCTGTCTTTTTAAATTGTCATACTCTTCCAAGATGAGAAAAACATTTCTCATGATCACCCACCTATCTAGGAAAACTTGCATGAATTGCTGAAAATTTCTGATGCTTGCAGCTGGAAGGTTCTTGAACCAATCTTTAACTTTACCTCCCAAAGACAGGGCAAAAATCCTGATACAGACATCATCATCTTCAACCTCATAAAGGTCAAGGAAATCCTCAAGGTTTTGAATATGCTTTTCAGCAGTGATCTTCCCATTTTCTCCATCAAACCTAGGTGGATTATTGATGTAATTTGTAGGGAGGTCATGGAGGATAGGAGGTAAATATAGGGGTTTGTATCTGTCTGGGATTTTGGCAAGCACAAGAGATGAAGCAAGAGGCTTACAACCATCCAGAGGTTTAGCAGGAGTAGGAGATAAAGAAGCGGGCTTATGTCTCACTAGGGTTTATGCAGGTGCATCTGGGATGTGCACAGGTGTATGAGCATGTACATAATCTACTATTTGGGGTTTAATCTCTTGAGGCTCATCAGGTTGAAAATGATCATCCTGAATTTCAACACTATACTCTAGACCAGGAACATGATAAGAGAGAAAGTAATTGCAGATGAAACCAAAGATGTCTTGAATGCAATTTGAGCTTGAGTACCTTGTCTTTCTAGGCTGCTTGGCCATGATTAAGGTTCTTCCTCTTGTGGATTCTTTGAGTCGGCACTGTCTGGAGTTGGTTGGAGTCACCAGGTGAATGATCTTAGCCTTCTTGTGTCTGGTCACTGTCCACCATCAGTGATCAGATTTGGAGCTTTGAAGTGTACTACTGGGGAGAGGTCCCTAGTATGGTCACCATTCTGTTAGCACTTTGTAATTTGCCCAAGGATGAAGGGCAGTCACAGAGGCAACATCAAAACTGCTTCGAGTCATGGATCTAGCCCTCCGAGACTCAGAGAGGGATCTCTCTGTCTGATAAAAATTTGGTTTGGAATAGAATAGATATCAGGCTAGCTATGAAAGTGAGGGGTTGAGGTTTTTAAATGGCTGTTTTGGAATAGCAAGGAGGGCCATTGGGCAAATGGGGTCTGCGCTTAAATATGTGATTCATTCTCAGATCTAGACAAATCTCTTATACAGGGAAAGGTAGTGGAAAACTTGGATCGAATTTAAGTTTGCATGGTGTTGATTTGAGGAAGAACTAGGGGATGAAAAAAGCCAAGCAGAGGAGCAGTTAAGAATTCCTTAACTGAGCTTTTTGGAAGAGAAACATAAAGACTATCACAAGGTCAGATGCAGAGTATTTTGCCAATAAATTCTTCTCTGTCACTATCTTCTGACAGTAAGAATTGAAAACAAGTGAAAGATGACAGGAAAAATACATGACAGAGAAAATAAAACGCCACCAACACTTTCGCACAAGAATCTTGTAAAAAACATGTCTATTACCAATCAATCATTTCATGATTACAGAAAAGGTTTTCTGGAATGGCAAAGCCCACTGTCAAGCCCACAGAACCTCACAGGTCGAACCATTTTACATTAAAATCCTCTGAATAAATAGGATAGACCATCCCAATAAGTTTGGTTTAACCGCCTCGGCCAAAAATAGCCATGAATCTCCCAAAATCCCGAACTGCCTGCCATGAAAGACGGACCGATTTTCTGTGAAAAAGGGGTCTGAACAGACGTGTTTTTCTCTTCAACGATGAAAACTGGGAGAAAACTGAAGGAGGTTATTGTATATGGGCATGTGATAGACAAAAA
The DNA here is from genome assembly GCA_009831015.1 of Picea engelmannii. Classification (NCBI taxonomy): domain Eukaryota; kingdom Viridiplantae; phylum Streptophyta; class Pinopsida; order Pinales; family Pinaceae; genus Picea; species Picea engelmannii. Next base: position 82,739 of record ML796457.1, read on the forward strand.
ATGCCTTTTTGTTTTTCCGAATTCGTCCCCAGATGGTCGTAACAGCTCCCGAAAAATCAGGACTGTAACAGAAAAGAAGAAATCTGGAAAAAAGGGCCTCGAAGATGGCTTCGATTATCCCTTCTCATATCTCCATTGAAAAAACTGAGAGAGGTTTTTGTTCTTCAATCCGTGATGAGAAAAAACCTCTCTCGGATTTTTAAAATCTGTCTTCGTTTTCCCAGAAACTGCCTTGGACGAACACATGCTGAATAGGCAAAAAATTGTGAAAAATGGGAAAAGTGGTTTTAATTTCGGGAAAGCAGTATTTTGGACCCCCCCTAAGGTGGTAAGCAGTTTTGGGTGGGAATCAGTCCGCTGGAATAGGGGGGTGACACGTGTCCAATGGGTGGTATTTGGAAACCATCATTCCGGACCCCCGTCTCGTTAAAGTTCGGATGGTGAGGGGGGGTCCGGAATTTTTAAGGACCGTTTGATTTTAAAGTTGAATGTGATGAGTGTACGGGGGTGTATGAAAGTGTGCGTGGGTAGAGGGTGGGGCAGACTTAGGGTAGCATGTTTTTTATTTTTTGTTTTTATTTGTTTTTTGATATTTTTTATTATGTGTTTTATGTTATATGTTAAGTTTTATGTTTAATTATTATATTTTTTTTTTATTTTTTTTTTATTTTTCTTATTATATGTTTTATTCTTCATGTTTTGTTTTATGTTTTATATGTTTTATTTTTATATTTTGTTTTTTTTATGTTTTGTGTTTTGTTATTTTTGTTTTAATATTTAATATGTTTTATATTGTTTTTGTATTTTCTTTTTATTTAATTTTTATGTTTTGTTATTTATATAATTTGTTTTTTTTTTATATATGTTTTTTTTTTATATTATATTATTTATTTGTTTAAGTTTTATTTAGTTTATTAATTTAGTTTTTTATATATTATTGTTTTGTGTTTGATTTTTTATATGTTTTKTTTTATTTAAWATTAATTAATWAAAACTAACCTMGTTACTAAACTAACTTAACTATTAACTTAAATACTAATTTTATTAATTAACAATTGATTAATTACTAACATGCTACTAAATTATTAATTAATTAATCTATCATTAACAGGTCTAATCATAACTATTGACCTAATTAACTTTATTGTTATTTTTGTTCATCCTAAGTCTGATTATTCTTGGATGGGTGACGGGCGAGAGGTAGTCAATGGGGCAAGAGGACAAGGGAGTGAGGGTGCAGCGTGGATGAAGGATGCAGCAAGGTGATGGGGGATCGAGCAAAAAGAATGGAGAGAAGAAACGGGTTCAACCGAGCCAGACTTCGTCATCACGAGAGAAACGCCAAATCAACAGTCGAAGAATTGAATTGCCTATAATTATAGGACCCCAACATAGGCTCCACCTGGGGATGTCAGTTTCTTTGAGGAGGTGTCAAGAATCATAGACCTGTGAATCATGCATACTAGTGCTTTATCCATTGGGCTGGTCCCAAAACCTTATTCTGCAACTTGTACCTGTTTTGATCTTGCAACTGAAACCAAATTAAAATTAACACTGCTGAAAAAGAGATGCATGGAATGCTGAGCTTATTCATAACTGGTACCTACCCTACACTACTGACGATTTCATCATTGTAAATGATACAATAATGCCAATGCAGACAATGAAGTAGTTGTTGAGACCAAAGGACTGTTTGACTGCTTGTTAGCACAGTCAAAAGCACAGCTTGACCTTTTGCCCATCGACTCAAAACTACAAAGTGAAAAGGCCACTGCTGAAAAAGTGATTGATATTTACCATAGAGACCTCGACAATCTTGAAAAAAAGAAGTACTGACAGAGAAAGATTGAGGCTCTACAGTGAAAAAATTCTCCATATAGGTAGCTACAGGATCAAGGTAGAAATGACATGTTCCTTGAATTTTGGATCGCAGCTCTGGCACTGTATCTATGTTATCTTCATCCTCGTGCATTTCCTGACATGGCTGCAACTTCTCTGATGGGCTTTGTAATGTGACTTTTGCAGAACACACCCCTGTAACTGACTGCTTGATCATGTCAATATCATAATAGCTTTTTATCTCATGACTGGATGATGTAAAATGACTTTGACAACACAGGTCATCCAACCGATCAACTATTGTATACTAAAAAAGACTGAAAAGATTGTTGCATTGATTCAAAAGAAATTTCCTTCCAGTTTTTGTATTCATCCTTCAACACTTATTCAAGAGTCTCCTTCAAAATTTGAAATGAATTAAAGCACAATGGTACAAAGTTATTTTGGATTAACTCACAGTTTGTCTCAGGCTTTAAGATTTCATTTGAAATTTGAAAATCAAAGTAGGTAAAAGGCAGCAACTCTGGATTTAGAACAACCTCAACATTCTTAAAGGCATCTTCAACTGATTTATCAAGGAAATTTCTTTCTTCACTATTTATAACTGGCCTAGAGTTTCTTTTCAGAAATTGAAAAGATGAGAAACATAAGGGCAAAGATTTTTCCCTTTCTCTGAAATTTTTTGTCTCTTCCTCATTGCTGTCATGACCGGTGTGGAAGGGTTGATTGTTACATCTGAACTGTAAATGATCTCCTTCCTACTAATGACATGCTACTGGTTTCTTTGAACAAACAACCTCTATTTCAGCTTCATGATCATCATCATACTGGTCACACTTGGGTAAATCATCCATGGATGAAATGCCATTGAACATGCATATCATGCCAACTGGTTGTTCCTCTACAAGATGAGATGGAGCTTCATCTTTGACTATGCTGTGAATTGAATACATGAACGAATCATTATTCAAACCATGGTACCCAGGATGAGCAGAAAAATGTTTGGGAACTATGACACTTTCTTTCTCTGAAATCAATGGACCATGATGTCTTTGGACGACAAGTTCATCTTTCCTATTGATCCTCTGCATCATCTCTTCCATGGCACCAGAAAAAATCTCTAGTTTAGCTTCTGATGAGTTTAGTTGCTCCTTTTCTTTGTCCTTTAACTTTGACCTTTTGATCAGCAAGTTGGTCTCCACATCAACTGCAATGATCTGCATTTCTTCAAGGATTGCAGTGTTCCTTTCTCTTAATTGGAATTCCATCTCAGGATCAAAGGGATCTGGGAAATGAAAGTGGGATGATCCTCGGGGTGGCTTTATATCAACAAGTATTGCATGATATACCTTATTGAACCTTGCTGAAAACTATTGCACTGTTTCCCCTGGCTGTCTTTTGAAATGGTCATACTCTTCCAAGATGAGAAAAACATTTCTCATGATCACCCACCTATCTAGGAAAACTTGCATGAACTGCTAAAGATTTCTGATGTTTGCAGCTGGAAGGTTCTTGAACCAATCTTTAACTTTACCTCCCAAAGAGAGGGCAAAAATCCTGATACAGACATTATCATCTTCAACCTCATATAGGTCAAGGAAATCCTCAAGGTTTTGAATATGCTTTTCAGCAGTGATCTTCCAATTTTCTCCATAAAACCTAGGAAGATTATTGATGTAATTTGCAGGGAGGTCATGGAGGATAGGAGGGAAAATATAGGGGTTTGTATCTGTCTGGGATTTTGGCAAGAACAAGAGATGAAGCAAGAGGCTTACAACCATCCAGAGGTTTAGCAGGAGTAGGAGATAAAGCAAGAGGCTTATGTCTCACTAGGATTTCTACAGGTGCATCTGAGATGTGCACAGGTGTATGAGCATGTACATAATCTACAATTTAGGGTTTAATCTCTTGAGGCTCTTCAGGTTGAAAATGATCATCCTAAATTTCAACACTATACTCTAGACTAGGATCATGATAAGAGAGAAAGTAATTGCAGATGAAACCAAAGATGTCTTGAATGAAATTTTAGCTTGAGTACCTGGTCTTTCTAGGCTGCTTGGCCATGCTTAAGGTTCTTCCTCCAGTGGAGTCTTTGATTCAACACTGTCTAGAGTTGGTTGGATTCACCAGGTGAATGATCTTAGCCTTCTTGTATCTGGTCACTGTCCACCATCAGTGATCAGATTTGGAGCTTTGAAGTGTAGTACTGGGGAGAGGTCCCCAGTATGGTCGCCATTCTGCTAGCACTCTATAATTTTCCCAAGGCTGAAGGGAAGTCATAGAGGCAACATCAAAACCGCTTTGAGTCAGGTATCTATCCCTCCAAGACTCAGAGAGGGATCTCTCTGTCTGATAGAAATTTGGTTTGTAATAGAATAGATATCAGGCTAGAGATGAAAGTGTGGGGTTGGGGTTTTTAAATGGTTGTTTTGGAACAGCAAGGAGGGCCACTAGGCAAATGGGGTTTGCGCTTAAATATGTGATTCATTCTCAGATCTAGACAAAGCTCTTATACAGGGAAAGGTAGTGGAAAAGTTGGATCGAATTTAAGTTTGCATGGTGTTGATTTGAGGAAGAACTAGGGGAGGAAACAATCCAAGCAGAGGAGCAGCTAAGAATTCCTTAATTGAGCTTTTTGGAAGAGAAACATAAAGACTATCACAAGGTCAGATGCAGAGTATTTTTCCAATAAATTCTGCTCTGTCACTATCTTCTGACAGTAAGAATTGAAAACAAGTGAAAGATGACAGGAAAAATATATGACAGAGAAAAGAAAACGCCACCAACCACTCCGCACAAGAATCCTGTCATGATTGTTGTCCAAGGGTTGATTGTCACATCTGAACTGTAAATGATCTCCTTCCTGCCAATGACATGCTACTAGTTTCTTTGAACAAACAACCTCTATTTCAGCTTCATGATCATCATCATACTGGTCACACTTGGGTAAATCATCCATGGATGAAATGCCATTGAGCATGCATATCATGCCAGCTGGTTGTTCCTCTACAAGTTGAGATGGAGCTTCATCTTTGATTGTGCTGTGAATTGAATACATGAACGAATCATTATTCAAACCATGGTACCCAGGATGAGTAGAAAAATGTTTTGGAACTATGACACTTTCTTTCTCTGAAATCAATGGACCATGATGTCTTTGGATGACAAGTTCATCTTTCCTATTGATCCTCTGCATCATCTCTTCCATGGCACCGGCCAAAATATCTAGTTTAACTTCTGATGACTTCATCTACTCCTTTTCTTTCTCCTTTAACTTTGACCTTTTGATCAGAAAGTTGGTCTCCACATCAACTGCAATGCTCTGCATTTCTTCAAGGCTTGCAGTGTTCCTTTCTCTTAATTGGAATGCCATCTCAAGATCAAAGGAATATGGGAAATGTAAGTGGGCTGATCCTGGGGGTGGCTTTATATCAACAGGTATTGCATGATATACCTTATTGAACCTTGCTGAAAACTGTTGCACTGTTTCCCCTGGATGTCTTTTCAAATGGTCATACTCTTCCAAGATGAGAAAAACATTTCTCATGATCACCCACCTATCTAGGAAAACTTGCATGAACTACTGAAAATTTCTGATGCTTGTAGATGGAAGGTTCTTGAACCAATCTTTAACTTTACCTCCCAAAGATAGGGCAAAAATCCAGATAGAGACATCATCATCTTCGACCTCATAAATGTCAAGGAAATCCTCAAGGTTTTGAATATGCTTTTCAGCAGTGATCTTCCCATTTTCTCCATCAAACCTAGGCAGATTATTGATGTAACTTGCAGGGAGGTCATGGAGGATAGGAGGCAAATATAGGGGTTTTTATCTGTTTGGGATTTTGGCAAGCACAAGAGATGAAGCAAGAGGCTTACAACCATCCAGATGTTTAACAGGAGTAGGAGATAAAGCATGGGGTTTATGTCTCACTAGGGTTTCTACAGGTGCATCTGGGAAGTGCACATGTGTATGAGCATGTACATAATCTACAATTTGGGGTTTAATCTCTTGAGACTCTTTAGGTTGAAATGATCATCCTGAATTTCAACACTATACTCTAGACCAGAATCATGATAAGAGAGAAAGTAATTGCAGATGAAACCAAATATGTCTTGAATGCAATTTGAGCTTGAGTACCTGGTCTTTCTAGGTTGCTTGGCCATGCTTAAGTTTATTCCTCCAGTGGAGTCTTTGAGTCGGCACTGTCTAGAGTTGGTTGGAGTCGCCAGGTGAATGATCTCAGCCTTCTTGTGTCTGGTCACTGTCCACCATCAGTGATCCGATTTGGAGCTTTGAAGTGTACTACCGGGGAGAGGTCCCCAGTATGGTCGCCATTTTGTTAGCACCCTGTAATTTTCCGAAGGCTAAAGGGCAGTCAAAGAGGCAACATCAAAACCAATTCGAGTCAGGGATCTAGCCCTTCGAGACTCAGAAAGAGATCTCTCTTTCTGATACAAATTTGGTTTGGAATAGAATAGATATCAGGCTAGATATGAAAGTGTGGGGTTGGGGTTTTTGAATGGTTGTTTTGGAACAACAAGGAGGGCCATTGGGCAAATGGGGTCTACGCTTAAATATGTGATTCATTCTCAGATCTAGACAAAGCTCTTATACAGGGCAAGGTAGTGGAAAAGTTGGATCGAATTTAAGTTTTCATGGTGTTGATTTGAGGAAGAACTATGGGAGGAAAAAATCCAAGTAGAGTAGCAGTTAAGAATTCCTTAATTGATCTTTCTGGAAGAGAAACATAAAGACTATCACAAGGTCAGATGCAAAGTATTTTGCCAATAAATTCTGCTCTGTCACTATCTTCTGACAATAAGAATTGAAAACAAGTGAAAGATGATAGGAAAAATACATGACAGAGAAAAGAAAATGCCACCAACACCTCCACACAAGAATCCTGTAAAAAACATGTCTATTACTAATCAATCATTTCATGATTACAGAAGAGGTTTTCTGGAATGGCAAAGCCCACTGTCAAGCCCACAGAACCTCAGAGGTCGAACCATTTTACATTAAAATCCTCTTAATAAATAGGATAGACCATCCCAATAAGTTTTGAAAGTCGGTTTAACTGCCTCGGCCAAAACTAGCCATGAATCTCCCAAAATCCGGAACTGCCTGCCATGAAAGATGGACCGGTATTCTGTGAAAAAGGGGTCCGAACAGACATGTTTTTCTCTTCAACTGTGACAACTGGGAAAAAAATGAAGGATTTTATTGGATATGGGCATGTGCTAGACAAAAACCTCCTTCGGTTTCACCGAATTCATCCCCAGCTGGCCGTAACAGCTCCCGCAAAATCAGGACTGTAACAGAAAAGAAGAAATATAGAAAAAGGGACCTCGAAGATGGCTTTGATTCTCCCTTCTCGTAGGTCCATTGAAAAAACTGAGAGAGGTTTTCGTTCCTAATCCCGTGCTGAGAAAAAATATCTCTCGGATTTTTAAAATCCGTCTTCGTTTTCCCAAAAAATGCCTCGGACGAACACATGCTGAACAGGGAAAAAATTGTGAAAAATGGGAAAAGTGGTTTTAATTTCGGGAAAGCGGTATTCCGGACCCCCCCTGAGGTGGTAAGCAGTTTTTTTAGGGGGGGGTCCACTTGAATAGGGGGGCGACACGTGTCCAATGGGTGGTATTTGGAAACCATCATTCCGAACCCCCCCTCTCGTTAAAGTTCGGATAGTGAGGGGGGGTCCGGAATTTTTAAGGACCGTTTGATTTTAATGTTAAATGTGATGAGTGTACGGGGGTGTATGAAAGTGTGTGTGGGTAGAGAGTGGGGAAGAGTTAAGGTAGCATGTTTTTTAGTTTTTGTTTTTATTTGTTTTTTAATATTTATTATTATGTGTTTTATGTTATATGTTACGTTTTATGTTTAATTATTATATTTTGTTTTTTGTTTTTTTTTAATTTTCTTAATATATGTTTTATTCTTCACGTTTTGTTTTATATGTTTTATTTTTATGTTTTGTGTTTTATTATTTTTGTTTTAATATTTAATATGTTTTATATTGTTTTTGTATTTAATTTTTATGTTTTGTTATTTATATAATTTGTTTTTTTTTTATATATGTTTTATTTTGTTTTTTTTTATATTATATTATTTATTTGTTTAAGTTTTATGTAGTTTATTAATTTAGTTTTTTATATATTATTGTTTTGTGTTTGATTTTTTATATGTTTTGTTTTATTTAATATTAATTAATAAAACTAACCTAGTTACTAAACTAACTTAACTATTAACTTAAATACTAATTTTATTAATTAACAATTGATTAATTACTAACATGCTACTAAATTATTAATTAATTAATCTATCATTAACAGGTCTAATCATAACTATTGACCTAATTAACTTTATTGTTATTTCTGTTCATCCTAAGTCTGATTATTCATGGATGGGTGACGGGCGAGAGGTAGTCAATGGGGCAACAGGATAAGGGAGTGAGGGTGCAGCATCGATGAAGGATGCAGCAGGGTGATGGGAGATCGAGCGAAAAGAATGGAGGGAAGAAATGGGATCAACCGAGCCAAACTTTGTCATCACGAGAGAAACGCCAAATCAACAGTCGAAGACTCGAGTTGCCTATAATTATAGGACCCCAACATATGCTCCACCTGGGGATGTCAGTTTCTTTCAGGAGGTGTCAAGAACCACAGACCTGTGAATCATGTAGACCAATGCTTTATCCATTGGTCTGGTCCCAAAACCTTATTCTGCAACTTGTACCTGTTTTGATCTTGCAACTGAAACCAAATTAAAATAAACACTGCTGAAAAAGAGATGCTCGGAATGTTGAGCTTATTCATAACTGCTACCTACCCTACACTACTGATGATTTCAACGTTTTAAATGATACAATAATGCCAATGCAGCCAATCAAGTAGTTGTTGAGACCAGAGGACTGTTTGACTGCTTGTTAGCACAGTGAAAAGCGCAGCTTGACCTTTTGCCCATCGACTCAAAACTACAAAGTGAAAACGCCATTGTTGAAAACGTGATTGATATTTACCATAGAGACCTCGACAATGTTGAAAAACAAAAGTACTGCCAGAGAAAGATTGAGGCTCTACAGTGAAAATATTCTCCATATAGGTAGCTACAAGATCAAGGTAGAAATGACATGTTCCTTGATTTTTGGATGGCAGCTCTGGCACTGTATCTATGTTATCTATATCCTTGTGCATTTCCTGACATGGTTGCAACTGCTCTGATGGGATTTGTAATGTGACTTCTACTGAACACACCCCTGTAACTGACTGCTTGATCATGTCAATATCATAACAGCTTTTTATCTCATGACTGGATGATGGAAAATGACTTTGAAAACACAGGTCATCCTTCCTGTTTGTATATTCATCCTTCAACACTTGTTCAAGAGTCTCCTTCAAAATTTGAAATGAATTAAAGCACAATGGTACAGAGTTATTTTTTATTAACTCACAGTTTGTCTCAGGCTTTAAGCTCTCATTTGAAATTTGAAAATCAAAGTAGGTAAAAGGCAGCAACTCTGGATTTAGAACAACCTCAACATCCTTAAAGGCATCTTCAACTGATTGATCAAGGAAATTTATGTCTTCACTATTTACAACTAGCCTAGAGTTTCTTTTCAGAAATTGAAAAGATGAGAAACATAAGAGCAAAGATTTTTCCCTTTCTCTGAAATTTTTTGTCCCTTCCTCATTGCTGTCATGACTGTTGTGCAAGGGTTGATTGTCACATCTAAACTGTAAATGATCTCCTTCCTGCCAATGACATGATGTTGGTTTATTTGAACAAACAACCTCTATTTCAGCTTCATGATCATCATCATACTGGTCACACTTGGGTAAATCATCCATGGATGAAATGCCATTGAACATGCATATCATGCCAGCTGGTTGTTCCTCTACAAGTTGAGATGGAGCTTCATCTTTGACTGTGACGTGAGTTGAATACATGAATGAATCATTATTCAAACCATGGTACCCAGGATGAGCAGAAAAATGTTTGGGAACAATGACACTTTCTTTCTCTGAAATCAATGGACCATGATGTCTTTGGACGACAAGTTCATCTTTCCTATTGATCCTCTGCATCATCTCTTCCATGGCACCGGCCAAAATCTCTAGTTTAGCTTCTGATGACTTCAGCTGCTCCTT
>ML796457.1:106555-124730 GCA_009831015.1 Picea engelmannii
AACCTAGTTACTAAACTAACTTAACTATTAACTTAAATACTAATTTTATTAATTAACAATTGATTAATTACTAACATGCTACTAAATTATTAATTAATTAATCTATCATTAACAGGTCTAATCATAACTATTGACCTAATTAAATTTATTGTTATTTTTGTTCATCCTAAATCTGATTATTCATGGATGGGTGACGGGCGAGAGGTAGTCAATGGGGCAACAGGACAAGGGAGTGAGGGCACAACGTGGATGAAGGATGCAGCAGGGTGATGGGGGATCGAGCAAAAAGAATGGAGGGAAGAAACGGGATCAACCAAACCAGACTTCATCATCACGAGAGAAACGCCAAATCAACAGTCGAAGAATCGAGTTGCCTATAATTATAGGACCCCAACATAGGCTCCACCTGGGGATGTCAGTTTCTTTCAGGAGGTGTCAAGAACCATGAACCTGTGAATCATGCAGACCGATGCTTTATCCATTGGGCTGGTCCCAAAACCTTATTCTGCAACTTGTACATGTTTTGATATTGCAACTGAAACCAAATTAAAATAAACACTGCTGAAAAAGAGATGCTCGGAATGTTGAGCTTATTCACAACTGCTACCTACCCTACACTACTAACGATTTCATCGTTCGAAATGATACAATAATGCCAATGCAGCGAATCAAGTAGTTGTTGAGACCAGAGGACTGTTTGACTGCTTGTTAGCACAGTGAAAAGCGCATCTTGATCATTTGCCCATCGACTCAAAACTACAAAGTGAAAAGGCCACTGCTGAAAAAGTGATTGATATTTACCATAGAGACCTTGACAATGTTGGAAAGCAAAAGTACTACCAGAGAAAGATTGAGGCTCTACAGTGAAAAAATTCTCCATATAGGTAGCTACAGGATCAAGGTAGAAATGACATGTTCCTTTATTTTTGGATGGCATCTCTGGCACTGTATCTATGTTACCTTCATCCTCGTGCATTTCCTAACATGGCTGCAACTGCTCTTATGGTCTTTGTAATGTGACTTCTGTTGAACACACCCCTGTAACTGACTGATATCATAACAGCTTTTTATCTCATGACTGGATGATGGAAAATGACATTGACAACACAGGTCATCCAATCGATCAACTAGTGGACCCTAAAAAGACTGACAAGACTGTTGCATTGATTCAAATGAAATTTCCTTCCTGTTTCTGTATTCATCCTTCAACACTTGTTCAAGAGTCTCCTTCAAAATTTGAAATGAATTAAAGCACAATGGTACAAAGTTATTTTGGATTAACTCACAGTTTGTCTGAGGCTTTAAGCTTTCATTTGAAATTTGAAAATCAAAGTAGGTAAAAGGCAACAACTCTGGATTTAGAACAACCTCAACATCCTTAAAGGCATCTTCAACTGATTGATCAAGGAAATTTTTGTCTTCACTATTTACAACTGGCCTAGAGTTTCTTTTTAGAAATTGAAAAGATGAGAAACATAAGGGAAAAGATTTTTCCCTTTCTCTGAAATTTTTTGTCTCTTCCTCATTGTTGTCATGACTGTTGTGCAAGGGTTGATTGTCACATCTGAAATGTAAATGATATCCTTCCTGCCAATGACATGTTGTTGGTTTCTTTGAACAAACAACCTCTATTTCAGCTTCATGATCATCATCATACTGGTCACACTTGGGTAAATCATCCATGGATGAAATGCCATTGAACATGCATATCACGCCAGCTGGTTGTTCCTCTACAGGTTGAGATGGAGCTTCATCTTTGACTGTGTTGTGAATTGAATACATGAACGAATCATTATTCAAACCATGGTACCCAGGATGAGCAGAAAAATGTTTGGGAACTATGACACTTTCTTTCTCTGAAATCAATGGACCATGATGTCTTTGGACGACAAGTTCATATTTCCTATTGATGCTCTGCATCATCTCTTCCATGGCGTCGGCCAAAATCTCTAGTTTAGCTTTTGATGACTTCAGCTGCTCCTTTTCTTTGTCCTTTAACTTTGACCTTTTGATCATCAAGTTGGTCTCCACATCAACTACAATGCTTTGCATTTCTTCAAGGCTTGCAGTGTTCCTTTCTCTGAATTGGAATGCCATCTCAGGATCAAAGGCATCTGGGAAATGCAAGTGGGCTGATCTTGCGGGTGGCTTTATATCAACAGGTATTGCATGATATACCTTACTGAACCTTTCTGAAAATTGTTGCACTGTTTCCCCTGGCTGTCTTTTCAAATGGTCATACTCTTCCAAGATGAGAAAATCATTTCTCATGATCACCCACCTATGTAGGAAAACTTGCATGAACTCATGAAAATTTCTGATGCTTGCAGCTGGAAGGTTCTTGAACCAATGTTTAACTTTACCTCCCAAAGATAGGGCAAAAATCCTGATATAGACATCATCATATTCAACCTCATAAAGGTCAAGGAAATCCTCAAGGTTTTGAATATGCTTTTCAGCAGTGATCTTCCCATTTTCTCCATCAAACCTAGGCAGATTATTGATGTAATTTGCAGGGAGGTCATGGAGGATAGGAGGAAAATATAGGGGTTTGTATCTATCTAGGATTTTGGCAAGCACAAGAGATGAAGCAAGAGGTTTACAACCATCCAGAGGTTTAGCAAGAGTAGGAGATAAAGAAGGGGGCTTATGTCTCACTAGGGTTTCTACAGGTGCATATGCGATGTGCACAGGTGTATGAGCATGTACATAATCTACAATTTTGGATTTAATCTCTTGAGGCTCTTCATGTTGAAAATGATCATCTTGAATTTCAACACTATACTCTAGACCAGGATCATGATAAGAGAGAAAGTAATTGCAGATGAAACCAAAGATTTCTTGAATGCAATTTGAGCTTGAGTACCTAGTCTTTCTAGGATGCTTGGCCATGTTTAGGGTTCTTCCTCCAGTGGAGTCTTTGAGTCGGCACTGTCTGGAGTTGGTTGGAGTCGCCAGGTGAATGATCTCATCCTTCTTGTGAATGGTCATTGTCCACCATCAGTGATTAGATTTGGAGCTTTGAAGTGTACTACTGGGGAGAGGTCCCCAGTATGGTCGCCATTCTGTTAGCACTTTGTAATTTTCCCAAGGCTGAAGGGAAATCACAGAGGCAACATCAAAACCACTTCAAGTCAGGGATCTATCCCTCCAAGACTCAGAGAGGGATCTCTCTATCTGATACAAATTTGGTTTGGAATAGAATAGATAGCAGGCTAGCTATGAAATTGTGGGGTTGGGGTTTTTAAATGGTTGTTTTGGAATAGCAAGGAGGGCCATTGGGTAAATGGGGTCTGCGCTTAAATATGTGATAAATTCTCAGATCTAGACAAAGCTCTTATACAGAGAAAGGTAGTGGAAACGTTGGATCGAATTTAAGTTTGCATGGTGTTGATTTTAGGAATAACTAGGGGAGGAAAAAATCCAAGCAGAGGAGCAGCAAAGAATTCCTTAACTGAGCTTTTTGGAAGAGAAACATAAAGACTATCACAAGGTCAGATGCAAAGTATTTTGCCAATAAATTATGCTCTGTCACTATCTTCTGACAGTAAGAATTGAAAACAAGTGAAATATGACAGGAAAAATACATGACAGAGAAAATAAAATGCCACCAACACCTTCACACAAGAATCTTGTAAAAAACATGTCTATGACTAATCAATCATTTCATGATTACAGAAAAGGTTTTCTGGAATGGCAAAGCCCACTGTCAAGCCCACAGAACCTCACAGGTCGAACCATTTTACATTAAAATGCTATGAATAAATAGGATAGACCATCCCAATAAGTTTCGGAAGTCGGTTTAACCGCCTCGGCCAAAAATAGCCACGAATCTCCTAAAATCCGGAACTGCCTGCCATGAAAGACGAATTGGTTTTCTGTGAAAAAGGGGTCCGAATAGACGTTTTTTTCTCTTCAACGATGACACCTGGGCAAAAAATGAAGGAGGTTATTGGATATGGGCATGTGCTAGACAAAAAATTCCTTCGGTCTCGCCGAATTTTTCCCCAGCTGGCCGTAATAGCTCCTGCAAAATCAGGACTGTAACAGAAAAGAAGAAATCTGGAAAAAAGGGCCTCGAAGATGGCTTCGATTCTCCCTTCTCGTAGCTCCGTTGAACAAATTGAAAGAGGTTTTTGTTCTTCAGCTCGTGCCCCCATTTTCTTATTATATGTTTTATTCTTCATGTTTTGTTTTATGTTTTATATGTTTTATTTTTATATTTTGTTTTTTTATGTTTTGTGTATTATTATTTTTGTTTTAATATTTAATATGTTTTATATTGTTTTTGTATTTTATTTTTATTTAATTTTTATGTTTTGTTATTTATATAATTTGTTTTTTTTTTATATTATATTATTTATTTGTTTAAGTTTTATTTAGTTTATTAATTTAGTTTTTTATATATTATTGTTTTGTGTTTTATTTTTTATATGTTTTGTTTTATTTAATATTAATTAATAAAAACTAACCTAGTTACTAAACTAACTTAACTATTAACTTAAATACTAATTTTATTAATTAACAATTGATTAATTACTAACATTCTACTAAATTATTAATTAATTAATCTATCATTAACAGGTCTAATCATAACTATTGACCTAATTAACTTTATTGTTATTTTTGTTTATCCTAAGTCTGATTATTCACGGATGGGTGATGAGTGAGAGGTAGTCAATGGGGCAACAAGACAAGGGAGTGAGGGTGCAGCGTGGATGAAGGATGCAGCAGGGTGATGGGGGATCGAGTGAAAAGAATGGAGGGAAGAAACAGGATTAACCGAGCCATACTTCGTCATCACGAGAGAAACGCCAAATCAACAGTCGAAGAATCAAGTTGCCTATAATTATAGGACCCCAACATAGGCTCCACCTGGGGATGTCAGTTTCTTTCAGGAGGTGTCAAGAACCACGGACTTGTGAATCATGCAGACCAGTGCTTTATCCATTGGGCTGGTCCCAAAACCTTATTCTGCAACTTGTACCTGTTTTGATCTTGCAACTGAAACCAAATTAAAATAAACACTGCTGAAAAAGAGATGCTTAGAATGCTGAGCTTATTCATAACTGCTACCTACCCTACACTACTGACGATTTCATCATTCTAAATGATACAATAATGCCAATGCAGCCAATCAAGTAGTTGTTGAGACCAGATGACTGTTTGACTGCTTGTTAGCACAGTCAAAAGCGCATCTTGACCTTTTGCCCATCGACTCAAAACTACAATGTGAAAAGGCCACTGATGAAAAAGTGATTGATATTTACCATAGAGACCTGGACAATGTTCAAAAACAAAAGTACTGCCAGAGAAAGATTGAGGCTCTACAGTGAAAAAATTCTCCATATAGGTAGCTACGAGATCAAGGTAGAAATGACATGTTCGTTGATTTTTCGATGGCAGCTCTGGCACTGTATCTATGTTATCTTCATCCTCGTGCATTTCCTGACATGGCTGCAACTTCTCTGACGGGATTTGTAATGTGACTTCTATTTAACACACCCCTATAACTGACTGCTTGATCATGTCAATATCATAACAGCTTTTTATCTCATGACTGGATGATGTAAAATGACTTTGACAACACAGGTCATCCAACCGATCAACTATTGGATCCTGAAAAGATCGACAAGACTGTTGCACTGATTCAAATGAAATTTCTTTCCTGTTTCTATGTTCATCCTTCAACACTTGTTCAAGAGTCTCCTTCAAAATTTGAAATGAATTAAAGCACAATGGTACAGAGTTATTTCGGATTAACTCACAGTTTGTCTCAGGCTTTAAGCTTTCATTTGAAATTTGAAAATCAAAGTAGGTAAAAGGAAACAACTCTAGATTTAGAACAAACTCAACATCCTTAAAGGCATATTCAACTGATTGATCAAGGAAATTTATGTCTTCACTATTTACAAGTGGCCTAGAATTTCTTTTCAGAAATTGAAAAGATGAGAAACATAAGGGCAAAGATTTTTCACTTTCTCTGAAATTTTCTGTATCTTCCTCATTGCTATCATGACAGTTGTGCAAGGGTTGCTTGTCACATCTGAACTGTAAATGATCTCCTTCCTGCCAATGACATGCTATTGGTTTCTTTGAACAAACAACCTCTATTTCACCTTCATGATCATCATCATATTGGTCACACTTGGGTAAATCATCCATGGATGAAATGCCATTGAACATGCATATCATGCCAGTTGGTTGTTCCTCTACAAGTTGAGATGGAGCTTCATCTTTGACTGTGCTGTGAATTGAATACATGAACGAATCATTATTCAAACCATGGTACCCAGGATGAGTAGAAAAATGTTTGGGAACTATGACACTTTCTTTCTCTGAAATCAATGGACCATGATGTCTTTGGACGACAAGTTCATCTTTCCTATTGATCCTCTGCATCATCTCTTTCATGGCACCGGCCAAAATCTCTAGTTTAGCTTCTGATGACTTTAGCTGCTCCTTTTCTTTGTCCTTTAACTTTGAGCGTTTGATCAACAAGTTGGTCTCCACATCAACTGAAATGCTCTGCATTTCTTCAAGGCTTCCAGTGTTCCTTTCTCTTAATTGGAATGCCATCTCAGGATCAAAGGCATCTGGGAAATGCAAGTGGGATGATCCCGGGGGTGGCTTTATATCAACAGGTATTGCATGATATACATTATTGAACCTTGCTGAAAACTGTTGCACTTTTTCCCCTGGCTGTCTTTTCAAATGGTCACACTCTTCCAAGATGAGAAAAGCATTTCTCATGATCACCCACCTATCTAGGAAAAATTACATGAACTGATGAAAATTTCTGATGCTTGCAGCTGGAAGGTTCTTGAACCAATCTTTAACTTTACCTCCCAAAGACAGGGCAAAAATCTTGATATAGACATCATCATCTTCAACCTCATAAAGGTCAAGGAAATCCTCAAGGTTTTGAATATGCTTTTCAGCAGTGATCTTCCCATTTTCTCTATCAAACCTAGGCAGATTATTGATGTAATTCTCAAGGAGGTCATGGAGGATAGGAGAAAAATATAGGGGTTTGTAAATGTCTAGGATTTTGGCAAGCACAAGAGATGAAGCAAGAGGCTTACAACCATCTAGAGGTTTAGCAGGAGTGGGAGATAAAGCAAGGGGCTTATGTCTCACTAGGGTTTCTACAGGTGCATATGCGATGTGCACAGGTGTATGAGCATGTACATAACATACAATTTGGGGTTTAATCTCTTGAGTCTCTTCAGGTTGAAAATGATCATCCTGAATTTCAACACTATACAATAGAACAGGATCATGATAAGAGAGAAAGTAATTGCAGATGAAACCAAAGATGTCTTCAATGCAATTTGAGCTTGAGTACCTGGTCTTTCTAGGCTACTTGGCCATGCTTAGGGTTCTTCCTCCAGTGGAGTCTTTGAGTCGGCACTGTCTGGAGTTGGTTGGAGTCGCCAGGTGAATGATCCCAACCTTCTTGTGTCTGGTCACTGTCCACCATCAGTGATCAGATTTGGAGCTTTGAAGTGTACTACTGGGGAGAGGTCCCCAGTATCGTCGCCATTATGTTAGCACTCTATAATTTTCCCAAGGCTGAAGGGCAGTCAGAGAGGCAACATTAAAACCGCTTCGAGTCAGGGATCTAGCCCTCCGAGACTCAGAGAGGGATCTCTTTGTCTGATACAAATTTGGTTTGGAATAGAATAGATATCAGGCTAGCTATGAAAGTGTGGGGTTGGGGTTTTTAAATGGTTGTTTTGGAACAGCAAGCAGGGAAATTGGGTAAATGGGGTCTGCGCTTAAATATGTGATTCATTCTCAGATTTAAACAAAGCTCTTATACAGAGAAAGGTAGTGGAAAAGTTGGATCAAATTTAAGTTTGCATGGTGTTGATTTTAGGAAGAACTAGGGGAGGAAAAAAGCCAAGAAGAGGAGCAGCAAAGAATTCCTTAACTGATCTTTTTGGAAGAAAAACATAAAGACTATCACAAGGTCAGATGCAGAGTATTTTGCCAATAAATTCTGCTCTGTCACTATCTTCTGACAGTAAGAATTGAAAACAAGTGAAAGATGACAAGAAAAAAACATGACAGAGAAAAGAAAATGCCACCAACACCTTCGCACAAGAATCCTGTAAAAAACATGTCTATTACTAATCAATCATTTCATGATTACAGAAAAGGTTTTCTGGAATGGCAAAGCCCACTGTCAAGTGCACATAACCTCACAGGTCGAACCATTTTACATTAAAATGATATGAATAAATAGGATGGACCATCCCAATAAGTTTTGGAAGTCGGTTTAACCGCCTCGGCCAAAAATAGCCATGAATCTCCTAAAATCCGTAACTGCCTGCCATGAAAGACAGACCGGTTTTCTGCGAAAAAGGGGTCCGAATAGACGTGTTTTTCTCTTCAACGATGACACCTGGGCGAAAAATGAAGGATGTTATTGGACATGGGCATGTGTTGGACAAAAACCACCTTCGGTTTCGCCAAATTCATCCCCAACTGGCCGTAACAGCTCTCGTAAAATCAGGACTGTAACAGAAAAAAAGAAATCTGGAAAAAAAGGGCCTCGAAGATGGCTTCGATTCTCCCTTCTCGTAGCTCCATTGAACAAATTGAGAGAGGTTTTTGTTCTTCAGTCCGTGCCCCCATTTTATTATTATATGTTTTATTCTTCATGTTTTGTTTTATGTTTTATATGTTTTATGTTTTATATTTTGTTTTTTTATGTTTTGTTTTTTTATGTTTTGTGTTTTATTATTTTTGTTTTAATATTTAATATGTTTTATATTGTTTTTGTATTTTCTTTTTATTTAATTTTTATGTTTTGTTATTTATATAATTTGTTTTTTTTTATATATGTTTTATTTTTATTTTTATTTTTATATTATATTATTTATTTGTTTAACTTTTATTTAGTTTATTAATTTAGTTTTTTATATATTATTGTTTTGTGTTTTATTTTTTATATGTTTTGTTTTATTTAATATTAATTAATAAAAACTAACCTAGTTACTAAAATAACTTAACTATTAACTTAAATACTAATTTTATTAATTAACAATTGATTAATTACTAACATGCTACTAAATTATTAATTAATTAATCTATCATTAACAGGTCTAATCATAACTATTGACCTAATTAACTTTATTATTATTTTTGTTCATCCTAAGTCTGATTATTCACGGATGGGTGACGGGCGAGAGGTAGTCAATGGGGCAATAGGACAAGGGAGTGAGGGCGCAGCGTGGATGAAGGATGCAGTAGGGTGACGGGGGATCGAGCGAAAAGAATGGAGGGAAGAAACGGGATCAACCGAGCCAGACTTCGTCATCACGAGAGAAACGCCAAATCAACAGTCGAAGAATTGATTTGCCTATAACTATAGGACCCCAACATAGGCTCCACCTAGGAATGTCAGTTTCTTTCAGAAGGTGTCAAGAACCACGGACCTGTGAATCATGCAGACCGGTGCTTTATCCATTGGGCTGGTCCCAAAACCTTATTCTGCAACTTGTATCTGTTTTGATCTTGCAACCGAAACCAAATTAAAATAAACACTGCTGAAAAAGAGACGCTTAGAATGCTGAGCTTATTCATAACTGCTACCTACCCTACACTACCGACGATTTCATCATTCTAAATGATACAATAATGCCAATGTAGCCAATCAAGTAGTTCTTGAGAACAGAGGACTGTTTGACTGCTTGTTAGCAAGTGGGATGATCCTGGGGGTGGATTTATATCAACAGGTATTGCATGATATACCTTATTGAACCTTGCTAAAAACTATTGCACTGTTTCCCCTGGCTGTCTTTTGAAATGGTCATACTCTTCCAAGATGAGAAAAGCATTTCTCATGATCACCCACCTATCTAGGAAAACTTGCATGAACTGATGAAAATTTCTAATGCTTGCAGCTGGAAGGTTCTTGAACCAATCTTTAACTTTACCTCCCAAAGACAGGGCAAAAATCCCGATACAGAGATCATCTTCTTCAACCTCATAAAGGTCAAGGAAATCCTCAAGGTTTTGAATATGCTTTTCAGCAATGATCTTCCCATTTTCTCCATCAAACCTAGGCATATTATTGATGTAATTTGCAGGGAGGTCATGGAAGATAGGAGGAAATATAGGGGTTTGTATTTGTCTAGGATTTTTGCAAGCACAAGAGATGGAGCAAGAGGCTTGCAACCATCCAGAGGTTTAGCAGGAGTAGGAGATAAATCAGGGGGCTTATATCTCACTAGGGTTTCTACAGGTGCATATGCGATGTGCACAGGTGTATGAGCATGTACATAATCTACAATTTGGGGTTTAATCTCTTGATTCTCTTCAGGTTGAAAATGATCATCCTGAATTTAAACACTATACTCTAGACCAGGATCATGATAAGAGAGAAAGTAATTGTAGATGAAACCAAATATGTCTTGAATGCAATTTGAGCTTGAGTACCTGGTCTTTCTAGGCTGCTTGGCCATGCTTAGGGTTCTTCCTCTAATGGAGTCTTTGAGTCAGCACTGTCTGGAGTTGGTTGGAGTCGCCAGGTGAATGATCTCAACCTTCTAGTGTCTGGTCACTGTCCACCATCAGTGATCAGATTTGGATCTTTGAAGTGTACTACTAGGGAGAGGTCCCCAGTATGATCGCCATTCTGTTAGCAATCTGTAATTTTCCCAAGGCTGAAGGGCAGTCACAGAGGCAACATCAAAATCACTTCGAGTCAGGGATCTAGCCCTCCGAGACTCAAAGAGGGATCTCTCTGTCTGATAGAAATTTGGTTTGGAATAGAATAGATATCAGGCTAGCTATAAAAGTGTCGGGTTGGGGTTTTTAAATGGTTATTTTGGAAGAGCAAGGAGGGCCATTGGGTAAATGGGGTCTGCGCTTAAATATGTGATTCATTCTCAGATCTAGACAAATATCTTATACAGGGCAAGGTTGTGGAAAAGTTGGATCGAATTTAAGTTTGCATGGTGTTGATTTTAGGAAGAAATAGGGGAGGAAAAAAGCCAAGCAGAGGAGCAGCAAAGAATTCCTTAACTGAGCTTTTTGGAAGAGAAACATAAAGACTATCACAAGGTCAGATGCAGAGTATTTTGCCAATAAATTCTTCTCTGTCACTATCTTCTGACAGTAAGAATTGAAAACAAGTGAAAGATGACAGGAAAAATACATGACAGAGAAAATAAAATGCCACCAACACCTCTGCACAAGAATCCTGTAAAAAACATGTCTATTACTAATCAATCATTTCATGATTACAGAAACGGTTTTCTGGAATGGCAAAGCCCACTGTCAAGCCCATAGAACCTCACAGGTCGAACCATTTTACATTGAAATGATATGAATAAATAGGATAGACCATCCCAATAAGTTTTGGAAATCGGTTTAACCGCCTCGGCCAAAAATAGCCACGAATCTCCCAAAATCCGGAACTGCCTGCCGTGAAAGACGGACCAATTTTCTACGAAAAAGGGGTTCGAACAGACGTGGTTTTCTCTTCAACGATGACTGCTAGGAGTAAAATTAAGTAGGTTATTGGATATGGGCATGTGATGGAAAAAAACCTCCTTCGGTTTCGCTGAATTCATCCCCAGCTGGACGTAACAGCTCCCACAAAATCAGGACTATAACAGAAAAGAAGAAATATGGAAAAAAGGGCCTTGAAGATGGATCTTATTCTCCCTTCTTGTAGCTCCGTTGAAAAAAATGAGAGAGGTTTTGGTTCCTCATCCCGTGTTGAGAAAAAACCTCTCTCGGATTTTTAAAATCCATCTTTGTTTTCCCAGAAACGGCCTCGGACGAACACATGCTGAACAGGCAAAAAATTGTGAAAAATGAGAAAAGTGGTTTTAATTTCAGGAAAGCGGTATTCAGGACCCCCCCTGAGGTGGTAAGTAGTTTTTTTTGGGGGGGGTCTGCTTGAATAGGGGGGAAACCATCATTCCGGACCCCCCCTCTCGTTAAAGTTCGGATGGTGAGGGGGGGTCCGGAATTTTTAAGGACCGTTTGATTTTAAAGTTAAATGTGATGAGTGTACGAGGGTGTATGAAACTATGCATGTGTAGAGGGTGGGGCAGACTTAGGGTAGCATGTTTTTTAGTTTTTGTTTTTATTTGTTTTTCAATATTTTTTATTATGTCTTTTATGTTATATGTTACATTTTATGTTAATTATTATATTTTGTTTTTTGTTTTTTTTAAATTTTCTTATTCTATGTTTTATTCTTCACGTTTTGTTTTATGTTTTATATGTTTTATTTTTATATTTTGTTTTTTTATGTTTTGTTTTTTATTAGTTTTGTTTTAATATTTATATTGTTTTATATTTTTTTTGTATTTTCTTTTTATGTTTTTTTATTTATATAATTTGTTTTTTTATATATATCTTTTATTTTTTTTATTTTTTATATTATACTATTTATTTGTTTAAGTTTTATTTAGTTTATTAATTTAGTTTTTTATATATTATTGTTTTGTGCTTGATTTTTTATATGTTTTGTTTTATTTAATATTAATTAATAAAAACTAACCTAGTTACTAATCTAACTTAACTATTATCTTAAATACTAATTTTATTAATTAACAATTGATTAATTACTAACATGCTACTAAATTATTAATTAATTGATCTATCATTAACATGTCTAATCATAACTATTGACCTAATTAACTTTATTGTTATTTTTGTTTATCCTAAGTCTGCTTATTCATGGATGGGTGACGGGCGAGAGGTAGTCAATGGGGCAACAGGACAAGGGAGTGAGGGCACAGCGTAGATGAAGGATGCAGCAGGGTGATGGGGGATCGAGTGAAAAGAATGGAGGGAAGAAATGGGATCAACCGAGCCAGACTTCGTCATCATGAGAGAAATGCCAAATCAATAGTCGAAGAATCAAGTTGCCTATAATTATAGGACCCCAACATAGGCTCTACCTGGGGATGTCAGTTCCTTTCAGGAGGTGTCAAGAACCACAGATCTGTGAATCATGCAGACTGGTGCTTTATCCATCGGGCTGGTCCCAAAACCTTATTCTGCAACTTGTACCTATTTTGATCTTGCAACTGAAACCAAAAGAGATGCTCTGAATGTTGACCTTATTCATAACTGCTACCTACCCTACACTAGCGACGATTTCATCATTCTAAATGATACTATAATGCCAATGCATCCAATCAAGTAGTTGTTGAGACCAGAGGACTGTTTGACTGCTTGTTAGCACAGTGAAAAGCGCAGCTTGACATTTTTCCCATCGACTCAAAACTACAAAGTGAAAAGGCCACTGTTGAAAAAGTGATTGATATTTACCATAGAGACCTCGACAATCTTGAAAAACAAAAGTACTGCCAGAGAAAGATTGAGGCTCTACAGTGAAAAAATTCTCCATATAGGTAGCTACAGGATCAAGGTAGAAATGACATGTTCCTTGATTTTTGGATGGCAACTCTGGCACTGTATCTATGTTATCTTCATCCTCGTGCATTTTCTGACATGGTTGCAACTGCTCTGATGGGCTTTGTAATGTGACTTTTGTTGAACACACCCCTGTAACTGACTGCTTGATCATGTCAATATCATAACAGCTTTTTATCTCATGACTGGATGATGGAAAATGACTTTGATAACACATGTCATCCAACCGATCAACTATTGGATCCTGAAAAGACTGACAAGACTGTTGCATTGATTCAAATCAAATTTCCTTCCTGTTTCTGTATTCATCCTTCAACACTTGTTCAAGAGTCTCCTTCAAAATTTGGAATGAATTAAAGCACAATGGTATAGAGTTATTTTGGATTAACTCACAGTTTGTCTCAGGCTTTAAGCTTTCATTTGAAATTTGAAAATCAAAGTAGGTAAATGGCAGCAACTCTGGATTTAGAACAACCTCAACATCCTTAAAGGCATCTTCAACTGATTGATCAAGGAAATTTATTTCTTCACTATTTACAACTAGCCTAGAGTTTCTTTTTAGAAATTGAAAAGATGAGAAACATAAGGGCAAAGATTTTTCCCATTCTCTGAAATTTTCTGTCTCTTCCTCATTGCTGTCATGACTGTTGTGTAGGGGTTGATTGTCACATCTGAACTGTAAATGATCTCCTTCCTGCCAATGACATGCTGCTGGTTTCTTTGAACAAACAACCTCTATTTCCGCTTCATGATCATCATCATACTGGTCACACTTGGGTAAATCATCCATGGATGAAATGCCATTGAACATGCATATCATGCCAGCTGGTTGTTCCTCTACAAGTCGAGATGGAGCTTCATCTTTGACTGTGCTTTGAATTGAATACATGAAAGAATCATTATTCAAACCATGGTACCCAGGATGAGCAAAAAAATGTTTGGGAACAATGACACTTTCTTTCTCTAAAATCAATGGACCATGATGTCTTTTGATGCAGGAGCATCTCTCCACGCAGCCAACCAGCCAGCCAGCCACGTCGGCGCGCATGCATTCAAAGCCGCAGGGAGGCATAGCCTCATTCGAATTCGAAATGAATGTAATTAAATGTGCTTAGGCTGTTGAGCCAGGAAAGTCGTGCCTTTGAGCAGGCGTTAGGTAGATCGGCCTTTATTGTAGAGTGGCTGAGATCTAGATCTGATTCTGGAGTAGACAGCCCATTCATTGAAATTGAATAGGGTAGGTGAACCTGGAGGGAAGCTCTCGATGAGCCCCCTCAGGTAAAAGAGACTTGAGATCTCATTTT
This sequence comes from Picea engelmannii, assembly GCA_009831015.1. Lineage (NCBI taxonomy): Eukaryota > Viridiplantae > Streptophyta > Pinopsida > Pinales > Pinaceae > Picea > Picea engelmannii. Next base: position 121,270 of record ML796457.1, read on the forward strand.
AGCATTAGTTGAGTTAGAGTAGGATGGTTGTAGAAGAGCCAGAGAGAACTCAGGAACACCATTGTAATGATACAGGCATTTGCCATTTGTTAATATAACAGAGCAGTTTTTCCTGCATTATTCTCTCTTATATGCATGTCTGTGTGTGTTACATATCTATGTTGTGAATGTATATTGTAGTTGTGCACTCTGTAGGAGTTTTCCTGATTTCAGGTTGAAGGTCTTTGAGGCTTCATGCCAGGAGGGTATGACAGAACGCTGAGGGTTCTAAGAGTCGGTGCACTGAGGATGCATTACTGAACTCTGAGGAGTCAAACAAAGACGTGCTGAGGCATAGGACTGGAATCATCAACTTAGGGAGAAAATACCTGTGAGGTTACTGAACACCTCAGGAGGTGAGGCTGTGTGGGTAAGAACACAGTTGAGTCAGAATCGTTGAGGATTCTGTAGGAGCTCTTCTAGGTGGGCATTGAGCGTGAGCACGAGGTGCTGGAAGAAGGAACTCGGCTATGAGTTCGGAGAAGACCAGAATCATTGAGGATTCTGAGAGGCTCTGCCAAGTGGGTATTGATCAGGTGCGAAGGGTGCACACAAAGAGACATAACCGTTGGAGTGTTCTATGGAAGAGAAGATACCCCGCTAGGAGGGCGTTGAGGAAGTGCGTAGACAGGCATAGAGAAGAGAGAAGAGAACTCTTTGAGTTCTACTACTAGAAGGAAGTGTCCACTAAGGGACTCTCATGGGTTGTTGAACACCCATAAGGACTCAGCGAGAGGGTCGCTTGAGCAGAAGGATAGGCAGGAGGGCATCCATTTTATTCTCCAATCTGAGGGAGAAGAACGAAATCCCTTAGGGGTCTGAGCGATCCCAAAAGCTTAGAAGAGCTAGTACTTTGGTGCATGAAGACTCTGCAGAGGTGCAGGAGTCAAAAGAAATCCTTCAGGGAGTCAGACAAAGAGAACTCAGAAGGAATAGCGTCGTGGAGAATGCACAGCGAGGTTCAAAGCTGTAGAGCCCGCAAAGGAAGGAAGCAAAGGTCGAGCCCTTTGGAACCTTGGAAATTTTCCCAAGGCAGGAAGAAAGCGCGTGCATGCTCAAGAGGGAGTAGTACCAGCTGTCAGATCGACAGGAGAAGAGATTTGGATCATTGAAGATTCATGTCCAGGAAGGAGTTCAAAGAAGCGCGTGTAGGAGGAGGAGACTGAGAGCGTCAGATCTCACTCGGAAATCCCGACAACTGTTAGATCGGGAAAAGTCGCGCAGATTTTAAGTAGCCGAAGGAGCAACATCGGCCATTGGATCAACCAAGAGAATTTGGACCGTGGATTCATGTCCAGGAGGCAGCGTAGGAAAGGTATAGAGGAGAACAGATCTGAGTCGTCAGATCTGGAACAGATACCTGATAACAGTCGGATCTGTGGAAGCTGCACAAGGTTTAGTTATCGGGACATCCAGGGTCCCGAAAGAGTGAGTTGATATGGACCGTTCATTAGGGAGAGGACACGTGTCACGAGATCACCCACATCGGGGACTCGGGCATAGGGAGTTGGAAGAGGAAGAAGAAGCCATTCAAAGTCGCGAGGTGCGAGGTCGCGAAGTGGCGAGGTGGAAAAGGGATCGTATCCATCCATCTGGGTAGGACAGGTGGCAGAGATCGAAGGGATCTCGTGAACTCGGGAGTTCACAGGGTAAAAGCCCAACCACTGGTGGTCCAAAGCCGTGAGGTCGCGAGACGTGATACCTCGAGAGCTGCGAAAGCGGCATGGGGCCAGGAGTTGGTGACATAGACCGGTGACGTGGGTTATCGAGATCTCACTGTGAGAAGTCCCGAGATATTGGCGTTAGGACTCGAGATCCTGCGAGGTCTGAAGTCTCGGCGAAATAAGGGGCTATTGAATAGTCAACTCACGTGCACATCGGCACTTCGGCACATCGTGTGTCGAGAGCTGGAAAATCAAGAGGTTGATATAGCAAGTGGCGAGGTTGAAATATTGCGAGGTAAGGCCACAGTCGTTGAGGCATGGTCATATGTGACAGGAGCTAATCCCAAGAGGGCTCGCGCGTGCAAGGAGCTCATCGCAAATCAGGGATTCGAGAGGATTGTGACTCTCGATAGTGGGAACCGCAAAACCCCGAACCTCAATACGTGAGTCGGGGATAACCTCGGTAAAGTGCAGAAGGTCGAGGGGTGGAAATAAGGACCTGTGGAATGGGTATTGCACAGTGATTCCACTCAAGAATCTAAAGAGCTGCTTCGGCTCAGCAGAAGGGATTTTTGAAAACGATCATGTGAGCAGGAGGTCAGGTAAAGAGACCCTGCGGGGTGATAGGTTGGACCTCTTTGCATCAAGTGGTATCAGAGCGGGATTTCATCTGTATATTGCAGGTGGAGGGAGACAGAGATTTTGAGGACTATGTAATGATTGTTTGCAGGTAGGCAGCAATCAAGGAGACAGTCAGCGGGACTGTAGGAGGATGAAGCTGGAACACTCAGGGATGAAGAGTGGCAGCAGCAGATCTGTCAGAGATGCAGATAGATATAGCAAGATGGCTATTGAAGGCCATAGGTCTGTTGAATGGAAGAAACCAGAGCTGATGAGCGCAGTAGAAATGGATAAAGAGCTCGCGGATATAAAGCGGGTGATGGAGGAGCTCTAAATGAATATGCGGCAAGATAAGAAGCCGAGATGGGTATATGAATGGCCCATGCAGAAGCCAAAGGTAAAATGGCCAGTCAAGCAGTTGATGGTCATAAAAAAGCATTGGCTATTGAAAAGATGGTTGAGGTATGCTGAAAACCTCAAGGACACAGAGGAAGAGATGATTTATCACTGTTGGCCAGAGACTGGAGAAGGTCTCAATGATTGGGATGATGAAGAAGATGAATTGGGATCATCTGAGGATCTCAAGAACTGCCAAGAGGGCAGAGAAGTAGAAATTCCAGTTTAACATGAAGGCAACAAGTTGAGATCAGCTGAGGATCTCACAGACTGTCAGAGGGACAACAAAGGAATTTCACATTGCCAGTTGGGCGATGAAAGGAGACCACTGTGGGATCTCGAAGACTGCCAGGAGGGTAGTGGAAGCGTGTCAAACTGCCAGGTGGGCAGAAATGAAAATTCGAGACTGTCTGAAAGTCTCATGGACTCAGAGAGGAGTTCAATTCAGCAAGGAGTGTTAATAAAGATGGGATCGGTTGATCTCATAGTCTGCCAGGGAAGCAGCGAAAGCATCCCATATTTCCAGGTGGGCAGGGATGAGCAGATGAGACCATCTGTGGGTCTCATAAACTCAGAAGTGAGTTTGGATCAGCCAGGGTAGATGACAGAGATAGACTTGGATCAACAGATGCAGCTGACAGAGGTGAAGGATCAAGATGATCTTTTGATGATTGGGGGAATTGGGATATTCCTACTGTTCGTGCTCTTTTCGTCAATGAGTGAGCAAAAAGCGAGCACTTA